>VYZQ01007744.1:0-15682 GCA_013400655.1 Mystacornis crossleyi | reverse complement strand
CCTCCCCTGCCCTTATTCCTAGCCACTCCCTTGGGTTCTCCCCATTTGTTCTGTACACTAATCCTGCCCATGTACCGCCCCTGTGCCCTGAGACCATTAGTTCCCATGCTCTCTCTGCCCCCCTCATCCCCATATAAAATCCAGCCCCATACCAGGTGCTGGCAACTCTGCCTTGGGGAATCAGCCCATGCTGGTCCTCTCTGCCTTGGGGATCCAGCTGGTCACCACGTGGCTCTCTCTGCCTCTAAGAGCCATGTGAATAAACATCCTCTGAGGTCCCCACGTGGGGAGCCTTCTTGCCTCCTTCATCACCACCATGTTGTGGAGCTGACAGCTAGCCGGAGCACTGTGCGGGGTGGCAGCCCTGCTGTGGTCTCCAGGAAGGCTGCGGCTTGGCAGACTGTCACCAGAAACGACAAACCACAACATAAAGGGTGGATAAAAAGCCAAGATATTTGGTGCCTTCTTCAGCTCAGTCTTCATTGGTAAGACCAGTCCCCAACTATTTCCAGGCCCCTGAGACAATGGGAAAGCTTGGCATACTGAAAAGTTTTCCTCAGGTGGAGAAAGATCAGACTAGTGAACATTTAAACAAGCAGGTTTCACACAAGTCCACATGTCCTAAATGCATGTACACACTCTGACTGGGGGAGCTGGACCATGTAACTCTGGGAATCACACTCAATCATCTTGAAGAGACTGTGGAGATCAGGAAAAGTTTCCAAGAAATGGAAGAAATCAAATGTCACCCTTTCCTTCAAGAAGTAAGGTCCAGATCAGTAGTTTGAATTTGGCAGTTACTGCGCTGCTACACAGTAGTTCAGTTTGTTCTGCCATTTCAGATCTTGATGTCTGTCATCTCCCCCTGCTCTAAGAAATATTTTCAATGGTAAGACTGCACATGCAGCCTTTTGGTTGTATTTGCCAGTCCTTTTGCTTAGATCACATGTCTGAAAAATTCCTTGGTCTACTGGACTTCCTTCTGTATATTATTCTTAATTTAAACTAATTAAATGTATGTTATTTCCCTGTCCTTATAAACATTCTTCTCCTTGAGGTGACAAAACCAAACACTTTATACAATTTTTTAACAAGTCTGCAGTTAGTATTTTTTCTCCTCACCACTAGAAATCTCCTCACCATCACCTTGCTCTAGTCCTTTAAAGGTCTGTGTAACAAAATCCTATATTTCCTGGTAGGCAAAACCGCAATTCTCCAAGTATTAGCAGGGAACAAAAACTTTCCAATTATTAATAAATCTATGACATGGAACGTCATGTTTTAAGATTGATAGTAATTATTTTCATAAGAATGGAAACCATTTTATTGATTTCAGCTGGCATTAGTTCAGGTCCATGTCCCATCTGCTTCCATTGGTCCTTCAAATCCTGTATTTTCTAATAAGTTGTGGGGTTTAGTTCAAAGGCTTTTAAAGCATGCTGTGACTATCAAATGTTGCTTTTATTTATCCTGAAGTTTTCAGAGGACTGCATTTTTGTAATCATGCTTATTTCTGGGTCACACAGTCACAGCAACTTTAACACTGGTAAATTGACCTCTCTTTTCAATTCAGCACAATAATTGAAGCTCTATCTCTTAATGTAAAAAGGTAGACAGGTGTCATCAATGAGTTCATGAGGTGGTGATTACAAACAACTCCATCAGGAGAAAAAGGGTTATAGAGGACACAAGGGACATTTTTCCTTATTTATTTTTTTATATACAGAGGACACAAATCAGTCGGTACTGTATAACTGAGAAAAATCTGCATGTTTCCTTGGCCTAATAAATTGTGTTCTGAAGAGCTAAATCTAAGATATTCAGCAGACCTGATCTGATACTGGACTTATTTTTGGTCATATGAACAGAAAACACAAGGTTGTACTCTGATGCCTTGGACATAAAAACAACCTTTAAATGTATTTTCCTGTTTTAATTTTTGAACGATTATTGTGTGTTGCAGGTTTAGGATATGACTTTCAGGTTGGAAGGCTTGGTGGCATGAAAGGCATGGTGGCATGGAAGCCAGCAGCAAAAGTCTGGAATTTCATCAGATCTTTCATTAATAATGTATTTTGGAAAGCAATTTACCTTGGCTGTGGATTGTCATTTCTTGTCTGGGTGGGTTTAAATATACATCTATTTAAAGTCCCACTAGACAGCAGCTAGAACTATCTGGTACCTCTCCTATGAGTAGTTTTGAGGGCTTTTTTTTTTTTTTGTCTTGTTTTTCACTATAGAAGACTTTGTTTGTGTTCTGAAGTGTCTTGAAGTTAGTGTCAGAGATATAAAATACTGAAAAGAAAAGAGCTTGAGAAAAATTTGAAAATACGTATTCCTTTTACTGAAGTAGGAATTCTAGCACGAGAAGTAACAAAGATGAGATAGACATCAGTAAAGGAGATCCAGTGGAGAAATAGATCTTGATGCTACCCAAATTCCTATTTTTTCAGAGAAAATAGCATTGTTCCCAGATTACAGGCAATATTTATAGTCTTAAGCATATCTAGATGATACTAAAAACTGAATATAGGCAGCTGAAAGACATGGCTGGAAAGAAGATAGATTACTCGTCATGACTATGACCCATCTGCAGCACAGAATTGTGTCTAGGAGAAGTTATCACCAAGAAGCAGTGTTGGAAGTGTAAAGGTACTGGGTGCAAGCGTTTATTCTGAGTTCAGCTGATGTTTCTCTGAGGATAATCATGTAATGATTGTGTTCAGAACAGAATGAACACATTCCGGTTCCATGTATACCCAAAAATCAGACCTGCACAAAAGCTCTCCACTTCTAATGCTCCCTGGTTTTTTTTGTGTGAGGGAAGACAGAAGAGCAGAGCCTGTGCATTAGCTATTTGTAATCCATAAGCATGGAAAGCCCTTTGCAACTATTTAGGAGTAAGGCATGGGCTAGAGCCTACTGTTTTCTTCTTTTCTTCCTTCAGAAGCTGGCACAAGGGATGCAGTAGAAATACAGGACACAGAAGAAAGACCTGCCCCTTCTCACTCCAAAAATGCTCTCTGTTCATGCATAGCATCACAGTGTGTACTTAATTTACTCCCTGAACTGAGGCTAGGAAACTAGGCAGAGGGGTGTAATTTTCCAACTGAGTTTCCTTAGGCAAAATCTGTGGTTCAAATTTAAAACGGTTTTTTCCCTTTGTATTCTTCTTTTCTTCCTTCCCTTCTTTTCTTCCTTTAAATGTCATTGAAACAAAAGACTGCAGAATTCAAAGGAGTAGTGTTAATAAAAACAAGTGAATGAGAAATACTCCCTTTGTTAAGGCAACAGCATGCACTGAAGCATTATCAAGAAAAAGAATAGCCACATAATGCAGAGAAGCTATTAATAATCTAACTTAAAGAAAAAAATTCCATCAGCTGTGACACACTATCAGACCTCAGAGAATGTGTCCACTGTCTAGGAAGTAAAGTTTCTTTAATTCCTCCACGTATAGAACTACTAGTTTCCCTAACATAAAATCTGAGCCCTTTCAACCTCAGTTCCAACTGCTACGTTAAGAAGTATTGTGACTTCAAAAAAACCCCAAAATGCAAAAAAAAAAACCCCTCTCTGTTCCTTGCAGTTCCCTTAGGTCGTAATTGTGATCAGAAAGCACCCTAGACCTGCCACCTTTAGTTCCACAGGTATGGAAGTAAATGAAGCAGCAGGATTTAGGTTTCATGAAATGTGTGAGAGGGCAAAATATTGCCCTGTGCTGACAGCAGTATACTGGAACTGAAAAATCTGTAGTCACCTGTAATACATTGTAATGTCAATTACAGTTTGAAAAGGATCTTTTCTTGGCTGAGAAATGCAGAAACCTGCATAATCAATGCTAAATTACATGTACTTTTTAGGAATGTACTTTATATAATAAAGTGAGAGGAGTTGGTTCTTTCAAGTCTACATAAGTGATTGCGTTTAGGAAAGATGACTAATTTTTCAGAGCTGCCATCTTGAATTTTCTGGAGAGATGAATGAAGGACTCCACTTCCTCACCATCCAGAATATCCTTAACAGCCTGAGGTATGTCCACAAAACACTGTTATTGCTTACTTGTACCACCATGGAATTTCCATATCTAGGAATGTTATCTTTATCCCTGAGTTTATATATCATCCTGAGGATTTGAGGAATGCAAGTGTCATTCCTGTTTCCAAGAATACTAAAAAGAAGGATCCACAGAACTACAGGGCAGTATGCCACACTTCAGTCACTAGGAAGGTTTTGTGACAGATAATCCCAGTGGGCACCACACTGACCATGGTCAAACATTGTGTCCTTCCCAAAAAGAGTGCCAGCAATCCTGTGGGCTTCATTAGGAAGACCACTGTCTGCAGATCAAGGGACTTGATTCCTGTTCTCTACTACATCTCTGACACATTCATGTGCTGTATAAAGATTTGGGCTTCCCAGAGACATACTGAAGTGCCAACAGCAGAGGATCATAAAGATGTTGAAGGGACTGAAGCATTTGTCATGTGAGGGGGGCAGGGAGGCTAAGAACATTGGGAGAGTTAATCTGGGGAAGAATGGACTCAGCGAGATCTTAAAAGTATATAAATATTATATTGGGCAAACCAGACTCTTTTCCATAGTGACATGAGAGCACAAACTGGAAAAAAAATCCAGAATTCCAGTTAAACATAAAACCCTCTTTTTTAACTCTGATGGCAGAGTCAAACTCGGGCAAAGGTTTCCCAGAGCTGAGGAATCCCCATCCTTGGACATATTCAAACTTGCCTGGACATGTCCCTCCTCGGGCCACCTGCTGTAGCTGACCTGGCTGTGAGAAGGAGCAGGAGTGGGCTGTCTCCTGAGGTAAGATACAGCACTGTGGTGCTGTAAATTTGCAATGCATGTGTGTGTCTTCATGTGTGTTTCTATGTGTACACATATTCTCAGAAGAATTGCAGCTGTATAGGAAAAGTCAACAGTTGTGAAGGGCAAAACAGATTCTTGCTGAAGTGGTATATATCAAACCTGCCCTGGGACTGGCAAGGAAGTAAGCACGAACTTCTAAGTTTAGTTGAAAGGAATTATAAAAGAAAAGCACTGAAACATAAAAGGTTAAGGGCAGCTGCCTTTGAAGAGTTTAGTGCACTGCCTGCTGGTCTGGTTTAAGCAAATCAGAAGCAAAGGTGTTTCCTTATCTGGAATGTTAATTAGGGAGAAGCTGAGTGCTTTGCTAAGCAGAATTGTGGCCTGCATGATAATTTGTTGGTCTCTTTAAAAGATGCTGTGACATCCTCAAACTTAAAATTATGGGAGGATGACAATTCAGTCACAGGGAAAGCCAGTGGGCTTTCAACTAACTTTAAATGGTTATGAGACACTGTGAGCTTTAATTCTACAGTCATAATAGATATAGTGTTTTGGGGGTCTTTTTAGGAAAATGGGATCATAAGTTGTCAGCAATAGTATACAAGAGTTAAATGACTGAAAGACAGGTATTATGGCTGTTTAGAACAGTTTATTAAAAAAACATGTAATTTTTCTTATGAAGATATCAAGCAGACTGTACCAAAAAAAAAAAAAAAAAAATTTCTAAGTTTACTACCATGCCTGGTTCTCCTGCGACACAGTTACTTCTAGAACAGCTGTCAAACAGAAACAAAGTTCCTATAGGTCAAAGAAAAATTTCATTTAAAATCTTCATCATCCTTAGCCTTTAGTTTACAAGCAGCTAAGGTGCCCACTATGACTGCTAGAGCTTAAGCACTAGATAGATAAATAAAAATAGTTTCATAGTTGCCAACAAATAGCACACTTGGCCCACAGACCATAGTGAGCTTTGGACTTTGAAGGGAAACTAGGAAAATGCGATAGGTGGTTTTATCTTCAAATATTTTGTCCCTTATTTGGAAGATCTTGATTTCAGCCGGTGTTAGATTTTAGTTATACTAGAGAATTTGTACTTCTTGCTCCTCTCGCATGAAAGCTGTGGAATGAGACAGAAATCTACTTGGCACATTTGGGTGAAACCCACACTGAAAAGATAGTTGTCTCTACTCTAGAACTGATTTTTCTACTGGAAAAAATATGGGCAAGGAGACCATGGAGCAGATGGATGTTGTTTTCCTAAAAGTGTTAAAGGTCATTAAAGACAAACAAGTTGATGTCAGTGACATACTACAACAATTAAAGTCAAATGGAGTGGCCACCAAGCACTTTGCTAGATTCAGAGTTTAATCTGTAAATCTAGAAAGTAACACTGTAGAGTTCTCCCAAAATGATCATGAACATCCATTAACGCACCACTAAATATAAGCATAAGAAGATTAGTCTGGTTTTGAATTTTCTAATCTTTCTAAATCCACACTGCAAACAAAAAGCAGGAATGGGAATTTTCATTTTGTTTGTGTAACATCAAAATTAAAGTGCATGTATGCGGAACTTCTGCTTTAACAGATCTTCCTTGTAAAGGAGAGGATGCACTGCACTAAAAGATTTTTTTGGGGTGGCTTAAATTAGAAACATTATAAAACAGTATGAAATGAACATAATGGAAATGGAATGATGTTGACAAGCTTTCTCCCCTCTTCACATCACCATTATCCAGGACAAATATGACATCTTACATGAATGACCTGTCTAACAGGCATTATCAGTATCATCAGTACTTCTAGCAACAGTGAAAAAATATTAAAACTGCTTAAAAAAATTAATGAAATACTTGCTGCTAGCTCAAAGTACTTTATAAAAGCATTACAGCTACAGTGTACACTGTGAAAGAGGCTCACAGGTTTTAAAGAATAAGGTTACCCCACAAAGACTTATTTCTACAAAGAGACAGTTTTATGGGGACAGTCAGGAAATATGAAAGCTATGTTTACCCTAGTACATCCTGTAAATTCTCTATAAACAGACATATCTTTAATTCCCTGCCTCTTACCCAAGTATGAGGTATATTGATTGATGGTAAGATGCATTAATACTATCTTCACCTACTGTGGTACCATGTTAAGCTGAATGCTGATTGATATATTGGACTGCATTTGTCTGTTGATATCCTTCAGTTCAGGTTAGTGGTGATTTCTTGATGACTGATTTGCTGTAGTTTTTACGTCTCACATGTTTGGAACATTTGGAGGTTTTTCATGGAAAATGTCTTGAAATAGGTCCAATCATGAGCAGCTGATGTAAACTATTAAACTGTTTTCTATTTTTCACAGGCATTATCCTTAAAGATTCAGTAGAATACTCAATTATCATTGCTGAAAATGGTATACACTTTCTGTTACGACATGCTTATTCTGATTCAAGGTATACTTTATGATCATTGGACTTTTAAAAGTTGTTTTATTCTATATTATAGATAAGCAGTGCTCTGTTAAAACAATAAAATAGGAAATTCTTCTCATCTCTTTTGATTAATATTTTCATACTATTACTTCAGTTCCTCCCAGGTGCTATTTGTAGCATAGCAATTCATCTTCTTATATATCTGCACCTCATTTCTTCATTAACAAAACTGATTGAGACTCAAGCACGTTTTCCAGTCCAGATAGCTTTCTCATACATTTACAGGAACTTTATGAATGTGTACATTCATATTTATAAATTGGTAAGTGTGCCTAGTTTTATGTATGAGAAGTAATACATATGATGTGCTTACAAATTAAAGCAAGTTACTGATGTAATCCCTTTTCACTTAAAACTGACTGTTTCACTGATGTTTCATTATGAAGGTTTCTATGGCCTTAATTACTGTATATCTGGAACCTATTCCATAGATGCAAAAATAGAGTGAAAGAGAGAGAAATAAAGTAAAATACAGGAAAGAAATAGAGAAAAGTAAAATGAGAGGGAGGGAAGGAGGCAGGAAAGAAGGCAAGAAGGCAGGCAGGAAGGTGGGCAGGCAGGCATCCAGGAAGGCAGAAAAGCAGAAGAGGCAAGAAAGAGAAGGAAAGAGAAGGAAAGAGAAAGAGAACAAGAACACGAAAGGGAAAGATTGAGAAAAAAACCCAGACAAGCAAAACGGAAAAGAGAACTGAAGGAAATGTGAGAGAGCAACTGGAATTTATTGAACTCTATGCAGGGGCAGACAAAAGAGTTGAGAACTTATGGGTAAGAATGAGGGAGAGATTAATATGGGTGACTGTTGTGGGTGTTTACTACAGGCCACCTGTAGTAAGGAGGAGGAAGTTTTTGAGGCTTTCTGTGAACAGCTGAAAGTAGCCTCACAGTCACAGGCCCTGTTTCTCTTGAGGAACTTCAACTTCTGTGATATTTGTTGGAGGGACAACACGGCATCGGCACACCAAGTCCAGGAAGTTCACAAAGACCTCTGATGATAACTTTTTGACACAAGCGGAGGAAAAGCCAACGAGAAAAGGTGTGTTGCTGGACTTTGTACTAACAAACAAGAGGGACTAATTGAAGATATGAAGGCTGGCAGTAGCCTTTGCAGTAGTGACGACAAGATGGTGGAGATAAAAAAGCAGCAAGCAGGACTAGAACCCTAAATTTCTGGAGAGGTAACTTTGACCTCTCAAAGACCTACATAGAGGAATCCCATGGGACAGCGATCTAGAAGAGAAAGGGGTCCAAAACAGCTGGTCACTTCCTCCAAGCTCAAGACCAGCATATCCGCATGAGCAAGGAATCAGGCAAAAGGGCCAGGAGACCTGAATGGGTGAGCAGGGAGTTCTGGTAAATCTCAAGCACAAGAAAGAAATTTATGGCATGTGGAAAATGGACAGGTTACATGGGAGGACTGTAGGAACATCCTCAGAGTATACAGGGATTCAACAGGGAAGGCCAAGGCCCACTTGGAATTGAGTCTGGCAAGGGGTATCAAGGACTACAAGTAGGGCTTCTACAAGTACATCATCAGCAAAGGGAAGAATAGGGAAAATGTGAGGCCACTGCTGAATCTACGTGGGTCCTGGTGATGGAAGACACAGAGAAGGTAGAATTACTGAATGCCTTCTTTGCCTCAGTCTTTGGTGTTGAGGCTGGCCCTCATGAATCCCAACTAAGAGAATTAAGACAATAAGGCTGGAGAAAGGATGACTTCCCCTTGGTCCTAAAGCTGGGTTAGAGATCAGCTAGAAAGACTTAACACCCATAAATCCATGGCCATGATGCTGAGCATGCTAAAGGAGCTGGCAGAGGTTGCTAAGCCACTGCCCATCATCTTTGAAAAATGATGGCAAATAGGGTAGTGCCTGGTGACTGGAGGAAAGCCAGTGTTACTCCCTGTAGCAGTGTTTTATGATTAAGTTTATAATTTGTATTCAGTTTGTATAATTTGCCCCAGTTAGTTTGTTCTATGTACCCCCCTTCCTATGTTCCCAGTTGGTATGTCCCCCGTTTGTTCCTCCCCTAAGGCGTGTCCCTTACCCTCTCCCCTCCCCGGGAGACCTGCCTGTCATCTCGGGGCCCAGCCTGGCCTCTAGAAAGTTCTCGGCTGGGCGTCGAGTGATTGGCTGTGTCCACTGGAACTCCCTCCCCTCTCCTGAGGATTGGATCCCAAGAGTGTCCCTTACCCCTTGGGCCACTCCCTGGACCTCTTCTATTGGACCTTCCTCGCCTCCTACCCCTTTCCCCACCCCCCCAGTAAAAGAGAATGTTCTGTGTTGTTCGGGGCTCTGCCGAGGCAGATTCCCTGGGGTGAAGAGGTCCAGCCAGGGCCTCTAATAAACTCAGTTGGAAATCCCCTCACAGAGTCCTCCTTTCCTCCTCGCCTGTGTTGCTTGTTTGCCAGCGTGCTCAGCACGAGAGTGAATCCGCTGGAAGAGGGAAAAGATCCCACAGGATCAGCAAAGCCTGTCCGCAGACAGAGCCATACCTGCCCCAGCGTCGGCGGGGAACAGGGAGCCAGGTCACCAGAGGAACAGCTCTGGACAGAGTCACCCCGCGACAACTCCCATCTTCAAAAAGGGAAAGAAGGAGGACCCTACGAATAGACTTTAGACTTATACTTCTGTCTATATTGGGATAAAATGTGAGCTGACCTTCCTGAGGGTTTGTTTGTTTGTTTGGGTTTTGTTGTTTGTTTGTTTTATGGTTTGTTGAATGTATTGTCATCTTCTGGCTCAAGTACTGCCTCTAAAAGGCATAAAAGCGTTCTCATGACAAGGTTGAGTACAACTGAGCAGTTCCAATACTGAATATGGTTTAGCATGGATAGTACCCTAATTTCATTTGCAATTCCTTGGGATAATGTGAAAATTCTCAGGGAATATCCAGTCTGCTTTGTTGCTCATTTAGAGCTGATATTCTAAGGGCAGAGATTTGTAATCGGTGAAGATTTTTCAGATCATAGAAACTACACACATATTAGAACGGCTCACATGAGAAAAGTGAATTAGTGCCTACTCACTTGTGCTTGTGACAGAGAACCAGGACTGATTGCTATCACTGGGAGACACACAGGTCAAGCTCTGAAATCACTGATAAGAAAAGAATACCTTTTTTTTTTCTTTTTTTCCAATCAGTGTATAAAGAGATATTGAAAATGTCCAGGATAATGTTGTTATGAAAAGTATCTTCAACCACCTATGCTGTCATTTTCACTAATTATTTCAACTGGATGTCAGTCAGTTAATCTCAGTGTTATACAGAATCTGTTGAGCAGTCTTACAGTACTATTAACCGCATTTTCAGAATAAGCTTACACTTTTCCTTGTTGCACTGAGAATAGTAGCAAAGTACAGAATTTTCTGGCCTAACAAAAGACAAATATCAAAATACCTTCTCTGGAGAAAAGGAATTTTAAAAAATGGGTACATTTTGGGGTTCTGAGTCAAACAGCATTTTAAGATTAGAGGAACAATAAATATCTGTTGATTGAAGACATATAAGAAGACAAGACACATCATATTAGTGCCAGGTGAGAAGAAGTCACTTAACAGGCAAGTTCTGTTGATTGAATGTTTATCTCAGTAAAGAATGTGACACTCCTAATTTCAAACATGGAGTTCATGGAGTTAAAAAATGAGTCGTGGGTAAGGCATTTTGTTTAAGCTTTTAACATTTCTAAGTGTACATCTGAATGATCAACAAAAGGCTGGAATTCAGACTTGATATTTACAGAAGATGAACATATTTTCTAGCAAGCGTTACAAATACATCAGAAATCTACTTGTGCAAAAACTCACTGAACCACATTTATTCCTAGGAGAGGGTTAATCAAGCATTTGTATGCATGTACTGTACAGCTACCCTTTCTTTTATATTTTTCTTCTCTCTCTCCTTATGTCTCCTTTTCTAAAAAGAGAAAATCTATGCTGTTGATGAACCTACCATTTATGAACTCCTAAACTGAAAGAGAGCCAGGAAAGGTCTATATATGTATATGTATGTATTAGTGAAGAATGCCAGGCATCAGATAACCAAAAACAGGATAAAAGACTTAAGGCCTAAATTCAGTATGGCAGGCATGAGCAGCTGCAGCATTGAGAGACCGTGTGCGTCTAATAAGGGGACAGGAGAATGGACGAATCAGCAGCCCCTGCTTTTAACAGTTGATCAGTGGATGAGGAGGTGGTAGGAGGGAGAAAGAGATGACATGGATACTCAGGTATACCTACCTCTTTCTCAGCAACTGAGAGAAGCTCTGCTTTTTCAGGAGGCTGGTGTGTCCTTTGGAGGGAGGAAGAAAGGAAGGGAGGAAGAGAGGAAGGAAGGCAGGAAGGAAGGAAGGAAGGCAGGCAGGAAGGCAGGCAGGAAGGAAGGCACGAAGGCAGGCAGGAAGGCAGGAACGAAGGAAGGCAGGAAGGAAGGAAGGAAGGCAGGAAGGAAGGCAGGCAGGAAGGCAGGAAGGAAGGCAGGAAGGCAGGCAGGAAGGAAGGAAGGCAGAAAGGAAGGCAAGAAGGCAGGCAGGCAGGCAGGAAGGAAGGAAGGCAGGAAGGTAGGAATCCAGGCAGGAAGGAATCCAGGCAGGAAGGAAGGCACGAAGGCAGGCAGGCAGGAAGGCAGGCAGGAAGGCAGGAAGGCAGAAAGGAAGGCAAGAAGGCAGGCAGGCAGGCAGGAAGGAAGGAAGGCAGGAAGGTAGGAATGCAGGCAGGAAGGAATGCAGGCAGGAAGGAAGGCACGAAGGCAGGCAGGCAGGAAGGCAGGTAGGAAGGCAGGAAGGAAGGCAGGAAGGCAGGGAGGCAGGAAGGAAGGAAGGAAGGGAGGAAGGCAGGCAGGAAGGAAGGCAGGCAGGAAGGACTGTAAAACCACCAAAAATGAAAAAAAAAAATTTTAAGAGGAGTGGGTGGCAAGAGAAGGAATGCAAACTAAAACCCCTTCATATTTATAGAATGTGTTTTTGACACAACTTTAGAACTATCAGAGAGTAGTCTGAACTGCGAAATCTCTCAAGAGTTCTAAATATCTAAATTTTGTTTCCACACTATCCCACAGGATGGATGTGCAGCGTACTTACCAGGTATGTTGTTTTGCAAGGATCAGATTCAAGTTTGGATTCACCCCTTCTAATCCATCTGGAAATCATTCAAAGCCCTTTTTTGTTTCTGAAAGACAACTCAAGAATTCTGAAGGCTGCATTTCTCATGGGGAATAAAAAAATACAACATGCTATTCAACTTATCTGGAGTATAATAAACGAAATTGTAATATGAGCACAACTTTCCAATTTAATATGAAAGGATGTCCACAAAACCAAAACATCTGAGTGCAAAGAAAAAGCTGGTATGAGCAATGAGATCAGTCTTCTACATATCCAACATAATTACAATTTTTTCAATTACACATCCAGTGATAGCCTTTTTCCCATATGATCTAAATCTAGCCAGTGGTTTGTATCAAGTAATTCTCATCTTCAGTAACTAAAAGCTAAGGCGATACTGTCCTGGGCAGCAGATTCAACCCTCTAAAAATTTTCCGTTGTCCTGCAGTTGGTACTCGGTGGTCACAAGCATCCTCTGTGTGTCTAAACCTGCAGTGTCAGAGCTAGGAGAGTTTGGCTTACGTTGAAAACATGCTAACATGAAAAATTTGACAGTCTAGCAGACAGGCATGGACCAGGCTTTCCGCTCCAAAGCTAGCTACTTGACCTATATGAGGCTGACATAGTAGATACACCAGAAATCTAATTTGGAGATGTGACAATAAGGAGCTATTCCATTGTCAGGTAATGGGAAAATGGGAGTAAGTAAAAAAATGTTGTCCTTGGTCATGTAATTGTGTGACCAGTCTGCCTCAATGCAAAGCCCTACTTTAGAACAGCCTGTTCAAGCTTTCTTTGGAAGCTGCTGTGGAATGGCCATGGGGGGAAAAAAAAAAAAAATTTAAACAAAACAAACAAAAACAAAAACAAAAGCAAAAGAAAAACCAAAACGAAAACCAAAACCAAAACCAAAAACACCCCCAAACACAAACTTAAAAAAAAAATAAACACACACCCTCCCCCCAAAAAACACCCCCACATTAAAAAGTTAAAGCTAAGAGAATGTTCAGAAAATTGTTCTTTGTCAACTCTGGCCATAAGTTATGGCTTCCCAGCTGAGACAGGTATCTAATAATGTGAGAGTTCATCCTAATTCAAATGATCTGTAGAACTGTATGATGAAGAAATCCTTGAAAGATTATGTCAGCCACCATTTTTTAGCCATTGCTTGTGACTAGCAGTAGAACCATGTCTCCTTTCTCTTTTCCCATATGCCCTACATTTGTATATTTTATTTTACTAACTTGACCACCTGACAAGAAATCATGTGGAGAAAAATGTTCAAATCTGATTGTGAAAAGTTCATGAAATCACAGAATCATAAAAGTGCCCAGGTTGTCAGTGACCTCTTTCGTAGGACAGAGGGCTCATGAAACTATCCAGCACCATGTCCAATTGCATTTGGAAAACATCAAGCTACATAGACACTGACACACCTTTGGGGATCTTGTTCAAGTGAAGGGTTGTTCTTATAAAAATTTTTTTCTTATATTTGATCATTTTTGTGGCCTTCCTTTGCACCCTCTTCTTCTGTCCATGATTTTCTGGAATTTTGGGGACTAGAACTGGAAATGATATTACAGGTGTGGTCTGACAAGCACTGAGAATATTGGGATGACCGCACTTCTATCTGTGCTAATAATGTCCATGGGGATGCAGATCAGGATCAGTTCTGTCTTTGCTGCTGCAGCAGCACACTGCTGATACATGTTTATTTAGGCTGTCTAGCAGGACTTCCCAGTAAGGCCCGCCCACTCGCAGATCTTGCACTTGGCTGCCTGTGTTTCCAAAAAACACGGGAAAACGGTCACAAGTTGGGAAAAAATGTGGGAATTTGAGGGGTGGGTGGGGCTGAGGGGAAAAGGGGGGAATAAAAGGGAAAAGGGGGGAAAGGGAAGGGAAAAAGGGGGGGAAAGGGTAAAAGAAGTGGGAAAAGATGAGGGAAGAGGGAGAATTGGAAAAGATGGAAGGGGAAGGCGAAGGGGAAGGGGAAGGGAAAGGGGAAGGGGAAGGGGAATTTATCCCCATTGAAGGATGGAGAATCCCGGGAAAAGCACTGACTGGTGGACTCGTAGGGGCTGTGCACGTTCTCCAGGTGGCACTGGAGCTGGAAGGGGGTGTTGAAGTGGGGGTAGCAGTGCTGGCAGATGGTGTCCACATCCACCCCGCTGTTCTGCTGGTCCAGCTCCACATGGTGCTTCATGTGGTTCATGAACCTGCAGGGAGACAATTCCCGAACATTCCCACTCCTCATCCCAGAGAAACGCCCTGTGCACATCATTCCCAGCTCATTCCAAGCCCCATTCCCTGATCATTCCCGGGTTATTCCTCATAGGATGTTGTTCTTGAGGCACTCGGTGCAGTGGGGGCAGCGGAAGTATGTGGGCACCCTGGGGCAGGGCGGCAGCGCGGTCCCCATTACCCCACACCCCACTATTCCTGCCCCCTTCCCAGCCCCATTCTTGGATAATTCCTGGGTGACTCCTCACCGGATGTTGCTCTTCAGGTGTTTGGTGCAGCGCGGGCAGCGGAAGGACATGGGCACCCTGGGGCAGGGCGGCAGCGCAGCGCCCTTGCCCCAGTCCCGGCCGTAGTAGAACTCGTCCACNAGCTGGAAGGGGGTGTTGAAGTGGGGGTAGCAGTGCTGGCAGATGGTGTCCACATCCACCCCGCTGTTCTGCTGGTCCAGCTCCACATGGTGCTTCATGTGGTTCATGAACCTGCAGGGAGACAATTCCCGAACATTCCCACTCCTCATCCCAGAGAAACGCCCTGTGCACATCATTCCCAGCTCATTCCAAGCCCCATTCCCTGATCATTCCCGGGTTATTCCTCATAGGATGTTGTTCTTGAGGCACTCGGTGCAGTGGGGGCAGCGGAAGTATGTGGGCACCCTGGGGCAGGGCGGCAGCGCGGTCCCCATTACCCCACACCCCACTATTCCTGCCCCCTTCCCAGCCCCATTCTTGGATAATTCCTGGGTGACTCCTCACCGGATGTTGCTCTTCAGGTGTTTGGTGCAGCGCGGGCAGCGGAAGGACATGGGCACCCTGGGGCAGGGCGGCAGCGCAGCGCCCTTGCCCCAGTCCCGGCCGTAGTAGAACTCGTCCACCAGCATGATCAGCTTGGCCTGGGTGGGGTCGGCCCCACCCTCCCCAGGCTCGGCCTTGGCCAGGGTCAGGGGCGGGGCCAGGGCCACGCCCAGGGCCTTGGCCGAGGGCGGGGTGGGCTCAGAAGCCAGGGATTTGCATTTCTTCAGGAATTCCACCAGCT
>VYZQ01007742.1:0-50112 GCA_013400655.1 Mystacornis crossleyi | reverse complement strand
ATTTTTAATTAAAACAGAAGGGTAAGGTGTTGGGGCTTGCGGTCTCTTCCCCTGAGGGAAATGGGCATAGGTGGATGCTTGAGGGGCACAGGGTTTCTCTCTCCCTGTTCCCTTGGTCATGTGTACCCAAAATCCTGTCCCCTATTGGTCACTTTGAATGTAGCCCCCAGGAGTTCTGTACTTAGGGGGGTGTCCACGGGACTCTCGGGAGTTGTTCTAGGGTTGTTCTTGGGGGTAGTCGCTGTTGGAGTCCATGCCGGGCTCCAGCCATGTGCAGCTGGGAGAATAAAATCTGAAAACATCTATCGCATATCGTCTCCTTGATTCTTCCACGGGCCAAAGCTGTCTCCCAGGGAAGGCTGCAGTCTCCCCACTGCAACACTGCTGGATGTCCCACAGGAGCTGTAAAGGTATCTGGTGCCTCAGCAGCCTCTGAGGCAAGATTGTGAAACCCCTCCCCTGCTGTTTAATGTACTCCTCTGGGTTACAACAGGTTCAGCAAACAATAAAAAAGCCATCTGGAACCCCCATTTAAATAACAGAGTTGTATCATTAGTACTGAAGTCATGGTTGGGGCTGTAAAACCAGCAAACAAGCGCTGACATGCAGGTAAATAAGGGGAGATGATGCACGAAGGAGGGTGAGAAGGAAGCTGCTCCACATCCTCCTTGGCCAAAGCTCATGCTGGGTGTGAACCCCTACTGACATCCCTGAAGGGCATGAACTGGGATCCTCACCTTCCTTTCCAGTTGCAGTCCTGCCACACCAGATGAGGTTATGGGGAGACACTGCAGCCTCCCACAGAGCCCCAGATGGCACCCTGCACCCTTGTACTCCTTGGTGCCACTCCCAGCTGCTCTCTGGCTGTCCCATACCAGCACAGGAAGGGAACTGGGGATGCAAAACAAGGTGAACGTCCCCATTTATCCTCCCTGTTACTCCCTATAGTGCTTTTGCTGGTGCAGAAGGCAGCAGCACAGCCTCTGTGCACAAAGCCATCCCTGCAGTGGGGGGTTTCCTGCCCTCCTCTGCCAGCGGAAAGAACATTCCTCCCTTTCCATCCTTAACTGCTACTCCAAAATAGAAAATAAAGGTCAGCAAGTAAACAGAGAACAAATGAAGAGTAAACTCCTGTTGCCCAGGCTACAGGGATCTAGAGCTGGTTTGGTTGATCCTTCTCCTGGATCACACTCAGTACAAGAATCCTCTACCACTTGATAATCCCTGCTTTCCTTTGGAAGCCAACCCTCCTCCCTGAGGTGCAGCAAACCTTTCCCAACCCCACAGCATCCCTTCTGACTTCCCTCTCGTGCCCACCTGTGAGGGAAACGGGATGAGATAGGTGGTAAGAAGGAAACAAAAATGGTTCATGCTGGCCATGGCTCTGCCCAAATCCAGCCTGATCCTGCAGGCACATCATGGACAGGGACTGTGGCTGGTCCCTGTGCCAGCCCTGCCAGCCCTTCTCAGCGAGGCTGTCAAATCCTTGTCCCGTGGGGTTTTTAAAGGCAAAGTATCTACAACAACTGCCCTGTGAGCATCTACCACTTGTGGCTCTGCACAGCCTGGCAGGGACAGGGCTGACTCTTGCTTGGGGCACCTCGGGATCACCCCATTCCTTCCCATATTTACTCGCCCTCTGGCAATTCCTGGCTCCCGTGATCAACCCCACGCCGTTGTTGGTTGAACACGTATTTGTTTCTGCTGAATCACCCAATAGCACAAAGCATGCTGTTCCTTCCCCACCCTGGAAATCCTCCTCATGCAAGAACAACCTCGCCCCACGCTGCAGTGGCAGCAGCTTCCAGTGCCAGATTCCAGAGCCAAGGCAGGAACAACTCTCCTGAGCAATGAGCCAGTGCACTGCCATGCTCCAATGAGGCAAACTACAGGATCTAATCCCATTCCCAGTGTAATACAGATAGATGTAACCCCTGCTGCTACTGGAGTACCATGCGTGACTCACTAGCAATGTCCCAAACCCCAGGGGCACTCTGTGGCCCATGGGCATGTGTCTGTGGTCAACAAAACAGCCCAACACAACCAAAAATGGGATGCTGGAATGTGTCAGCAAGGAACTGTCACCTTCCCTCACAAGGCTGCATGTGATGAGATGCTTTGTGCAGAGGGTGCAGCACCCCTAACCATGCCAGGCTGCCTCTGAGGGATGCACAGGGGACCAGCTCTCATCTCCAGGGCAGGGGGACAGAAACGCCTGTGCTGAAGTCCTCCTGTCCCAGCAGCACCTAAGCATGGGTTTAACTTTCTCTAATCACAAAACTGGGTTGGAAGATCACCTTAAAGATCATGTTCCAATCCATATACAGGTTTAGGGCCCCACTTCATGTCTTTTCCGAGTCTTTTCCATGTTGTATCCAAGCCCAGAGAAGGTTCAGGCACCTGCAAGACATGAACACTTCTATTCTGGTCCCCCAGATGTGGGTTTCTAGCTCCAAAACAGGAACCCTTTGATTCCTTTTTTCTCCCCTGACTGTTAATCTATTTAGCTACAGGAAATGCTCTACATGAGGGAAGGAGACACCTGAACTGCACACAATACTTGGAAACTTCACTGCATCGAGAAACACCAAAAGCACCTTCATTTTGAGTGAGGGATGCTGAGGCAAAGCTTTTCACCAAAGCTTTTCAGCAGAGCCAGGTTCCAGTGACAGGCAGCACCTGGATGGAAGTGCATCCCACTCCCTCTACCAAGTGCATCCACTGCTCCTCAGCAGCAGCTGGGCTCTGACCTCCTCCATGGACACTCCTGATGTCCTTGGACGACAGATTCACAGAGAGCTCCTAGAATTTGTGTTTGGCCATAGCCTAAGTCCCCTAAAAATCTTACCCCAGCAAAACAACACTCACCTGATTGGCCGATAGAAACTCCTGGGCGTTGTCGTTCATCCCCATGTACATGTTCTCCCCATCAAACTAGAAAGGCAAAAGAAAGAGTTAATTGAAATGCCATCTACACACCACACTCCTGTGCATCACAAATGCCTTCTTGGCTCTTCATGTTGAGAGCCAGAATTCCCGGAGGAAGATCCTGAGCTGCTGTTTTAACACTTTTGAGAGTGTATGAGCACATCTTCATCCCGCTTGTTGCAATGGGACATGCTAGCATAGCACAGATATGGGATTTTTTCAGTGAAATAAAGAATGAATCACTCCAATTCAAACAAGTAAGTGAAAAGTGTGAACCCACAGATGCACCCTGCAGCAAAGATCACCCAAAAGAAGCTGTTGCTAAAATCCCTACTAGACCATCAATCAGATATAAAAAGCCAACTTCCATCAATGGAAATGTCCAGGACTTGGGCAGGTTCCATTCAATGCTCTTACAGACCTCTGCATAGCCCTCAACACCAAAGTAAAGCTACTGCAGCCATGCAGCATCTCGCTGGAGCATTCAGGAGGGGTCTCTGTGCAAAGCTGACACATCCATCCCCCCATCTCCTGTTCTCCTGCCTGCTCTGCCAGGACTCTGCTCCATGGTTGGGCCAGGCAGCCTTAGTACAGCCTATCCTCCTGTGTCTTCACAGCCAGTTCCCAGCTGCTAATCCACTTACCAGGCAACAAAACCCCCATGGAGAACTACAACGCTTCCCACTAATTAGCTACAAGGGGAGCTTTTCACTCGCTCCGATTCCAAAGGAAGGAAAAAAAGCCCTCTGGGATTGTCTCTGGCTCGAAGTACGGCTGGGGCAGGCCTCAAGGCTGAGTTCACAAATTAATTATGGCAATAAAAACGGGCTGTGCCATAAAACACTCCCGAGATGAGGATGGAGGTACCAGCTGTGAGTGACACCTTGCACTTAACAAGGAGAAAAGCCAACCGTCCTGCCCTTACCAGCCCGATGATGAATTGGAGATCGTTCACCCCTCTCCTGCTCTCTCACTCTCTGATATGAAGCTGATTCCAGTTATGCCTTAACAGAAATTGGCCATATTAAGAGCAATAAAAGTGAAATCTAAATAAAAGCAGGTGAAGATTTTCAGCCTAGACAATTAATTACTTTTCCATTTCTCAGAGTGCTACAGGATTAGCTATTAAAGTCAGCAGAGTTAGTAAAGCCAAGTGGGAGTAACATGGCTCAGCTTGGCCTCAGACACCCTCTAATTGCCAAACTGTCCTCTGGCACAGCAGAGCAAACCAATTAAAAGCTGCAAAATTGGAGCAGGTATTGTGGCACTCATTAAATGATACCAGCAGCAGCTGCAGCAGGGTGGGAGAGGATTCTTGTGCAACTGCTGGGTTCTGTGACATCCGTCAGTGAGGCAGGAGCTGTGGGATGCAACGAGCACTGGGACAAACAACTTCCTCAGAAGGCAGCTGGGTACCACCCACTTTAAACTAGATTTCCCTCCACCTGTCAGATGGTCACTGGCACACCAGCTCCCAGCAGCACAGTTCCAGCTGGAGCTGCCGTGTTTGCAGGCACGGAGACCCAACCAGCTCTACAGCCTAAACACCCTCTGACAACCCAACCAGCCCCAGCAGGGGCACCTGAACTGGCAGCAGAGGTGCCAGAGGTTGGTGGAGAATCACAGAATCTCTAGGCTTGGAAAAGCCCTGTAAGACCACTGAGTCCAACATTCTCCCAGCACTGCCAAGGCCACCATTTAACGATGTCCCCAAGTACCACGTCACCTCTCATAAGTCCCTCCAGGGATGGTGACTTCACCACTGCCCTGGGCCACCTGTTCCAGTACCTGACCATCGTTTCAGTGAAGGAGTTTTCCCTAATATCCCATCTAAACCTGCCCTGGTGCGTATGAGGCTGATTCCTCTCATTTTACCCCTTGTTACGCATGAGAAGACACCGACCCACACCTTGCTACAACCTTTCTCTGCAGGAAAAAAAAATTACCTTGAAAATTACACTCAGCAAACCAAAAGTATCCTTCGCTGGGGAGGCCCAGAGCAGGACAAACACTCCTTTCTCCATATCCTTCTGCTTGTCGGAATGTATTTTTTTATGGCTTTCTACTGTTCCCATGCCTCCATTCCACAATTCCTTCTGCCCTTGATGCCTTCGTAACAACTGTAATGAATCCTGCCTTCAAAATTACTGTTCCTCTGATTGCCAGGCTGAGCAGCGAGCCTGAAAATCAAGACTCAAAATGCAATGGAAACTTTGGAATTTCCCTACTGCTGATTGGATTTTTTCCCCCCTCTCCTCCAGGCTATGAGGGTGCAAACAAATTTATTAGAAATTCTCCCATCAGGATGTTTTTTCAATTAGATGTTTGCCAGTTACACAGCAGCCAGGTAGAGCAGATAAGTAATGTGCTCTCCCTCTTCTCATTATTGTTTTGCTACGGAATGCACTTCAAAACAATCAACCCCATCTTTCCAGGTAGATTTATGGTAGGAACAGAAATTTTAATGTTTCACTTTGGTTATAAATGTTTCCTCCTTTTTTTCCCCTTCACTCTAGCTCCTGTTCCAGACCAGGATACAGCCATTCATCATCCTCTTTACCCCAAAATCCAACCTGCTCTGAATGATGTGGCAGGGATAATTTTCAAGTCCTAATTCAAAAGGAACATCATCTTGTGCAGTTTTCTTAATCATCTTAATTGAAATTACTTAATTTTATTATTCTTTGGTTAATAGGAGCAGCCTATTAAACAAATCAGTGGCTGTGGCTGATTCTCACCCTCTCCTGCATGAAATGAGCATGAAGAGAGGAGGGAAGGGAGAAGAAAAGAGGGGAAGAAAAAGGGGCAAGGGGAAGAGAGGAGGGAAAAGGGAAGCGAAAGTGTCCCAAATTCCACCAATTCTGGCAACAAAGTCAAATAAACACCACTGAACTGCCTTGGTCTGCAGGCGGCAAGAACTCCAACACAAAGGACAGGCAAGATTCCCTGTGGTGCCATAGGAGGGGGCTTTGCCTGGCTCTGATAGATAAGGACATGGATGCTGCCAACCCCGTTCAGAGAGGGAGTTCCAAGGACAGCAGGGTGATGGAGACCATGCCATGAGTGCAGCCCTTCATGGGACAACCTACTGAGTATTTTGGGTCCAAGCCAAAGATAAAAGGACAGTTATATTCTGTGAGAAAACACCTTCTGAAATTCAGTTTTTCATGAAGAATTTAATTAAAAATATAATTCTTTTACTACAGCTCTTCCAGGGGAGCTGCAGCTGGCACTGCTGCTCTATCAGCCCATACACGGAGCTCAATACAGATGTTGTTGTACAAAGCACTTCTAAAATTTTTATTGCTTTTCTAGGCTCACTTCTGTTTGTTGTTTTTACTCCATGGCATTATTTTCAAACCTGTATATGTGCCCAGAGGTCACATGGGTCCCATGTTAGCAGGATGAATATGAATAAGAAAAAAAAATGCAGGCAGCAGGCTGGGACAGACCCCAAAGTGCAGCAGCTGTGGGATCTCCAGCTCTGTGCAAGCAGGGAGAACAAATGTTTGCTAACTGGGAAGGACCCAGTGGAAAGAAACACAACCTCCTGCCAAGATTCCAAGAAGGTGTTACTTTTTCCTGGATGGCACTGCCAGCTTGTACAATTTTATTATGAATCTCATCACATCTTTTTTATTTCCTGAGAGCCACAAATTGATGGAAATTTCAACTATATAAGAAATCACAACTTATATATGTTGTGAAATCCAACTATATATGGAATCACAGATTGCTTTGGGCTGGAAGGGACCTTAAAGATCATCCAGTTCAACTCCCCTGACATGGGCAGGGACACCTTCCACTAGACCGGAATATGCTCAGAAAATTCATACCAGTAACACCTTCTGTGATACCTGCAAGATCTCAAAAGCCTTCCAAACTTTTTATTTAATTTTATTTTATGTGTAGTGGGTTTGGGGTTTGGTTGGTTGGTTTTTGGCTGGTTTTTGTTTGTTTGTTTGTTTGTTTGTGTGTGTGTTTTTTGTTTGTTTGTTTGTTTGTTTTGGGGGGGTTGTTTGTTTGTTTGTGGGGGGAGGGGTTTGTTTGTTTTTGGTTTTGTTTTGTTTTTGGAGGAGTCTTACCTAAACTTTGACACTAATTTTTGGCAATACTAGACCAGAGCACCTTAACTGCAAGTTCACTGAGGTTCTAGAGCTTGAAAATGGGGCCTGTTAATACAAGTCCAGCAGTAATTAAGAGCCATTGTTGTCAAGGAGCTACTAATTGACCAGTTAAGAACAAACTGGATGTCTCCAGTGGTTCCAGTGGTCAGAGCTATAAACACTTGCCTCTGATTTGCCTCCCTGTACCAGGATGCAGGAGATGGGTCCCTCGCAACCGGAGATTCTTGGAATGCAGCTGCAAGCTGCACCTCAGCTACCACTAGCACCAAGACAGAGTGACCCAAAATAAATGTCACGTGAGGAACACCTTTAGCTTTCTCGTGAATGAAAGTTAGGACCCAAGAAAACTTGTAAAACACAGTTAATCTGTATTGAATATTCCTTATTAAAATAAATAAATAAACAAATAAAATAATAATTGCAGCCCATGTGTTGCTGGGCTTTATTCAGCTGCTTCCAATGGCACCATTCCCACTATGGGGAAACATAACTCTTCTTTAGAAAGTGTTACAGAGATAGTTTTACCCAAAATTCAGTTTTATCGGTATTGTTTGAGTGGCACATTCTGCTGTAACTGCACTTTGGCCGTGGTACTTCTATGCCCTGCATCCCCATGATGCTGCTCCTGCACACCAGGCTCAGCCCTTTGAGGGATCCAGACCCAAGGATGCAGGTCCCGGTAAGGATCCTCTCTGTGCACATCTCTGGGATGTCAAATCCTCACCTCAGTGCTGCTGCTGGCTGAGCTGCCACTGCAAATTCCTGCAGGAGTAATTTAGCATCCCACCTCTTCAGGGAATACATGGCTGAGGTTAGCTTAATCTCTTTAACTGCAGTTCCCCCATTAAGGTCTTTACACAACCTCTGGCCCGGAGTGATCTACTTAGCATTATTTATTTGTGCGCTGAAATGCTTGGATAGCCCCTCAGTTGAACTTGTCAAGGAGGGTCAGGAGTTCAGCACGAGATTTACGGTTCCCCCCAGGAGTGCCCTGTGAGGGAAGCTCAGCATCTCCAGCTCGGCCACGCACCGTGATTTGTTTGGGGACAAATGGCATTAACAGGGAGCATGACCCCACAGCACGTGTCAGGGGCAGAACACAAACCCAGCATCCACAGGAGCCACCGGGGCTTTGAGTGGCTGAGTTTTCTACATACAGTCAATATTCTCATACATTGTCCCAGGGGAAATTCAGATTGATATAGTTGCAGTCTTGAGGCTTAAAGACTTACAGTAAAAAGTGGCTTGTTTGGTTGATTTGTTTGTTTTAAGAACAACTTACAAGTACGATGAAAGCCTGGTAGCAGTTTTTTCTCAACTACACCAGGAGCAGGAAACATGCAGAGCTGGTGGGGCGAAGGTGTGGTAGAGGCTGTCAAGAAACTACAGCCAGGTGGGAAAGAAAGGAATGACCTGCACCAGCCTGGACACTGATGAAGTGAGTATTCAGAAATTCCTAAACAGGAGCATCTCCCTTGGAAAGACCCACCTGAGAAGCTCTCACACTGGGATGGCCAGAAGGAAAGCATAAAGCCAACCAAGGAAATCCTAAGGAACCCTCACGGCCAAGTGACATTCATCCACCTGCCCTAAAACAGTGTGAGGGAACTTTGGGCCCCTCATGACAACAAAGACATTGAGGGGCTGGAGCATGTCTAGAGAAGGGATCAGAGCTGGGGAAGGGGCTGGAGCCACAGGAGCGGCTGAGGGAGCCGGGAAAGGGGCTCAGCCTGGAGAAAAAGAGGCTCAGGGGGAACTTTGTGGCTCTGCACAACTCCCTGACAGGAGGGGGCAGCCGGGGCAGTCGGGCTCTGCTCTCAGGGAACAGGGGCAGGAGGAGAGGGAACAGCCTCAGGCTGGGCCAGGGGAGGTTCAGTTTGGAGATTAGGCAAAGTTTCTTCACTGAAAGGGTGGTCCAGCTCTGGCATGGCTGCCCAGGGCAGTGGTGGAGTCACCATCCCTGGAGGGATTTAAAAGCCATGGGGATGTGACACTTGAGGACATGGATTAGAGGTGGCCTTGGCAGTGCTGGGTTAATGGTTGGGCCCAACAACTCCAGAGGTCTTTCCCAACCTAAATGATTCAGACATTTTAAATATCTGATCTTCTGTCTCTGTTCCCAAACAAACTGGAGTGGGAAGGGGAAAGTTCCACACCAGCATGTTCAACTCCCTCAGTGTGAACCCGCCACACTCCAACACACGCTGAGGAGGCTCAGAGGGAGCCAGCAGAGGGACCTTGTGCCTCACAGACCACTTTGAGCTTGCTGAAGGGTCAGCAAGCCCCTAGGCAAGGTGAATTGATCTCTCTGGTTGGACTTCTCACAAGGTTCCTCAAAAACCAGCCCTAAACCCCAAAACCCAGCATGTCATGGGACCCGGGGGAAGGTTCTCTCACTCACAGCAAGACAGTCAGTAGGTTTTAGCAAGCAGAAGATCATGGTTCATGATCCATCTGCACTAAAATCTATCCAGCTCATCATGTAACTGATCTGGAAGGGTTCAGTTTATTAATGAGACAGAAATTATTCAGGCCAGCTGAAACTAAAAGCAACTTTGAATAGCTTTGCATTAGGACTCTCGCTGCACTAAGTGGCACTGAGGAAATGGAAGATTAAATTTAATGTCAATAAATGCAAAGTAATGCACTGAAGAAAAGCAATCCCAACGACAGACATGACAATGGGCCTTAAAATAGCTGCTGCTGTCCAGAAGAGAAACTGTTCCAGTGAGTTCACTTCCAACTTCTGCTCAGTCCTCAGCAGCTGCCAAAAATGCCATTCAGGTTTTAGAAGCAATCATGAAAAGAGCAAAGAATGAAAGACCAAGTATTATTTTGCTATCTGTACTGTTAGAAGAAGGAGGGCAACTGCAAGGAGGATCCAAGGTGTGGAATGGCACATGTGGATGAGGAAAAAGGGGTGATGAGGGGATAAAGGGGTGTTAGATGGACTCAACAAAGATGTATCTGAAAAAATGAAATGAGAGCGGGGTTCTAACAGCCTAAAATCAAGGAGACAGACACTGAAATTATTAGCAAGTGAAATTAAACCCTTCCAGTGAAGTTCTTCATACTGGGCCCAACAACAAAACCTCTTGCTGCAGGATGCTGTGGCTTAGAAGGATCCAGAACAGCAACTGAACAAATGAGAGATGAGTAATAAACCCTGACCTGTGGGATCCTGGGAGCTCTGCAGGCAGATATAATGTCATATTTTAGCATGTGGGTGGTCAAATATCATTGTGGGATCTCCATCCCTAGAGATACTCAGAGCTCAGCTGGACCAGGCACTGCACAACCCCACGTGGGTGGCCCAGCTTTGCTTGGGGGGCTCAGGACACACAGATGTCCCTCAGGACTGGCAATATTTGGTGTTTGGGGCCTTCTGTAACACGTGACCATGTGATACTCACACAGACCTCCACCCCATAATCATCGCCAGCATCCCCTTTTATTCTCCTGGAGTGCCTCCACTGTTCGAGTGACAGCATTCATTTATCTAAGAGACTGGCTGGCTTTCTGTCAACGCTGCACACAAAATTATTGTTATTACATTATCTGGGGGGGGAATGAGGCCTTAAACTCATTTACCTGGATCTTTCAGAGCCTGCAAAGGAGTTCAAGCTCTTCACATACACACACAAAAAACCCGTCCACTGAAAGCTACAGGGAGCAGCAGAATTTAGTCTTAAGACGGACGGAAATAGATTAATTTTTTTTCCCATTTCATATTCTAATTACAATTCTTCTCCCCCTACTATTTTCTGTTCTCATTACAGTCTTAAAATTGCTCTGCAAATTCTGTACCTTATTCTGCTCTTTCTACCATCTTTGTCATGGAAATGAGAAACAGAATGTATAAGCATGAAAATATTGCAGAGATCAAAATTCTGCTTAACCCTTTCTCATGCGACTCTGAAAAGAAGCGAAAGCAGCACAGAGCAGCTAATCTTCCACCCATCCAGCCTCCTCTTCTTCTCCCAGCTGCACTGAGGAGAAGGATGTTCAGAGAAAGGGTGATTAATTTAAAGGCCAAAGTCGCTCACGGTTACACTTCGCTGTGCATAGACGGGGAGTTGGGGTTTCAGCTTAGCAGGTTTTGCCCCTGAGGGCAGATGTTGATCTAATACATTTTGACTGTGTTCAGATGATTTTGTTTAGCTTTTAGCCTGGTGTAATGCTGCTGGGGAGAGCTGCTGCTGGTGCATTGATCTATGCTGGTGCACTGAGTGCTCAGCAGATCTCCATTCTTTTCCTTGGTACCAAGAGCTCACCTGAGCTGCAGCCAAAAACCAAATCCTTCCTGATTTCTCTCCAAGTCTGGGCATGGAAAAGGGAATCAGGCAGCTGGGAGGTGAGCAGCACCTGCTGCTCTCACCCAGGACCTCCCCAGCCCATCGCTGACCAGCTCAACGCTGTTTATTTTGCAGTGCTGTCGCTGCAAGGCTTGGGCACGTACATCACTTCCTTCTCGAAACCAAACAACAAGCACATCCGGAGCTGTTTATCACAGGTGCTTGAGGAGTTTATCTGCAAAAAAATACAAATACCAGGCCATTGCTGAGCTAGTCCTTCACCCATCAGCAGCTGAGTGAGCAGGAGAGCTGAGGGAACTTGGTGAGGTGAGGGAGGAGGATACAGGGATGCAGCACCATCCTGGCACTGGCCCGGTGTGTGTTAAATAAATACAATAAGTGCTAACGAGCAATAACTACACGGCCTGCTCCTCCAGCAGCACTTGTAATTCACAGGAAACTGAGACAGGCAGAAAACACGCAAAGATCTAAAAGAAGCTGCGGAGACTCTGCTAGAACAGTGCCAGCGTCAAAGGCACCGAGAAACATTGTTTTCTGCAAGATAAAACCTCGGGGCTGACATAAAAATAGAGCTGATACCTGTGTGCCTGGGAAGCAGCTACCAGCCTGGCTCTGCTCTGGGAGTCTTTTATGGAGATGCTGATCTCAACAGCAGAACAACAGCCCTGGCTGCAGCCAGAGGTACCACTGGAGAGGGGCTTCACATGGCACTGGAACAGCCATGGAGGCACGGGAGCAGCTGGGAATGAAGAAACCTTAAGCAGGGAAGCTTTCCCACCCTGTAATTTGGTCCCCTTTGCCCAGGGAGTGTGCAGTGTGGGCAGTGATGCTCAGCTGCACACCTGAAGTGAATTCCTGGATGGAATCAAAGCAATTCCTTGGGGAGCAAAGGCAGCAGCTGCCAGCACAAGCAGTGGCTGGGTGACGCTGGGTTTGACGTACATGGAGCAAGAATGGGTTTGGAAATCTCTATCTTTTCTCAACTGCACAGCAAGTAAATAACAAAGTGAGGAACAGAGCTGTCAGAGGAGTGAGGAGCAGATGCCTCAAAGCTGGGCACTATTTTAAGGCCATGTATTTTGTATCCAACCCCAGTGCCTTGCTGGCAGCTGTACAGGTAAACAACCTGGATCCCAAGTACCTCCTAACTCATTCCACTAATTCCTAAAACCACATGTACTTTTCAATTGATATCCACAAAGAAAAAGAGTAGTTTTAATTCACTTCACAGCCCCTGTTCTTTGAGCACAGATTAAATACTACAAGGGAAGTTTTTACTCAGAGGATGGTGAGGCCCTGGTATAGACTGCCCAGAGAAGCTGTGGCTGCCCCATCCCTGGAAGTGTCCAAGGGCAGGTTGGAGCAACCTAGTCTACTGGAAGGTGTCCCTGTCCATGGCAGGGAGTGGAACAAAATGAGCTTAAAGGTCCCTTCCAACCCAAACTTCTTTCCAAGCAAAAGTACGTTTCTGCCCCCCCAGAATTCACGATCTTGTCTATTTTCTTCTCCTGCAAAGTACAAGAGAAAAGAATAATTGATTTTTCAAGACCATGGGGAACATCACGCAAAACCAGCTAGTTCGGAGGGAAAAAAAATAAATCAAAGGTTTTTCATGCCAGTCATTTAGAAAATAGTTTCATAGTTTCCAACACACAGATATTAGGCACCAGCAAAAACCTGCTTTCTGTGGTTCTGCACTCCACTCTGTATGCAAATATACTCCTGCAGTGGTACATAGAATGACTTGCAAAAAAAAAAAAAAAANAATTTAAAAAAAAAAAAAAAAAAAAAAAAAAGGGCTGACAAAGTACAATCCATTTCACAATGTTTGGACATGTTCCTGACTCAGAAAGAATAAAACTAATGAAAACCGAGGTCTTTAAAAATGAAATAAAACCCAATCCCAAAACAAGGATGATAAGGAAGGTAATTTCTGAAATTGCAAGGTCAGGTTGGACTGGGCAACCTGATCCAGAGGAACCATGTGGTTCCATGTCCCTGAGAAGGGCAAAACCCCTGGAAGCAGTGGATGGAGCAGGTCAGGAGCAGGGCTGGGAAGGTGCAGACATGGGATGCACAGGCTCCCATCACTGCTGGCAAGGCTGAGGCTGGAGCTGCGCGACCCAAGCTGCAAACGCAGCAGCAGGGCTGGAACTTCACACGCCCGAGAGCCAAGACATGCACAGGCAGGGTTTTACAGAAGCTGAAGCTCAGCAGCATTTCCCACGGGCCAAAACATCACATTGGAAAGGTGCCTCCCCAGGCAGCAACACCACATCCTTGTGGCCCTGTTTCATGAAGTGCTGAGTTAGGCTGGTCACATGAAGCTGCTGAGCTGTGTTTCCAGTGGGCTGTGTACGTCACAGCCCCACCACCCCATTGCTGTGGCCTCAATTCCCTCAGTCCCCATGTTGCACCCAAAGCTTCATTCCCAGCCTCAGCTATTAAATACAAAAAAAAAAGCCTAACCATCTCTCTCAAGCACTTCTAATTTCAGCTTTTCTTCCTTTTTTTTGCTACCTCTCTATTGACTTTATTAATCTTTCCCCCAGATTTTACTGCCCTCTAACTTTTTCATTAAGGCTAAAGGTGTTCTGTGCTTACTGCAGCCAAGCTGGCCTCAGGTTTGCTTGTTAAATATCTGCTTTAGTGCTGAAAATTGTCAACATCTTGAAAAGACAGTTAAAAACTCATTAAAATTAAAGAAACTAATCAGAAAAAAGCACCTCTGATTATTATTATGCCCCTGCCTCACTGTAAATAATTGAATAAAGATATTATTATGACTATTATTATTATTATTACTACTATTATTAACCCTAACAAAAAGTTTAAAGAATGTTGATGAGAATGAGAAAAGAGCAGCTTTGCCCCACTAATTAATGACATAAACAAAAATAAACAAAGGGAGTCTTCCTGATTTTAGCAAAGTCCTTCCATATTCCAAGCAGTTAAAAGCAAGACTGACAGCTTTATAGATAGGGAAATGGGCAGATAAGATAAACACGCACAATACAAACTTGTCCAAAGCTCTTACAGTCTTTCTCTGCAACACTTCCAGCTCATTAAATTACAGTATTACTATAGATTTGCAGCAAAATTATCTTTTATCTCGTCTTCTTTTAAAGCTATTTGGCATTTGCTGGTATTTTCTATTATAAATCTAATTGCAGATTCCAAACAGACAAGGGCTCATTAAGCCTTAATTATGCACATGTTGTTTTCAACAAACATTTTCATTTGGACTGCTGTGAGCTGTAATTGTTCCGAAGGCACTGCAGCCTCCCATTACCCACTTCCCTGGGATGGCAAAAGCTACTTTCTAGTAGGTCAGGGCTGGGCTGAAAAATCTGTTTGGAACCTCTGGAGTTTGGGTGGTGCTGCTCGGGTGGGAACATCGGCAGGGAGCCGGCGGGATGCCCACGGTGATGGCACCTACCTGCACCCAGCCCTGTTGTGGGGTTAAGCACGGGTTCATGGAATGGTTTGGCTTGGGAGGCTGCTAAAGATCACTTATTTCCAACACCCCCACCTTGGGCAGGTGGAGGGGAGCAGGGAGGAGCCCTGGGAACGGGATGGATGCCCCAGGGAGTAAAGCCAGCGGGGGTGATGTGCCAACAGCTTGCCTTTGGCTACAGTCAGAAGCACGACTTCTGCTTGGGAGTTCCTGCTGGGAACAGGCTGCCCGGGGCAGCCGTGGATCACCACCCTTGGAAGTGTTAAAAACACGAGAGATATGGCACGTCCCAGTATGACTCAGTGGACATGGTGGCACTCAGTGGAAGGTTGGATTTGATGATCTCAGAGGTCTTTTCTAACCTTAATGATTCCATGATTTGGGCACCTCTGAGCATCTGCCAACAGCTGGGCTCCAGCCCAGCCCCAGATCCTCAGCCAGCTACATCTCACAGAATGTCCTCAAGCACCACAGGACAAAAACATCTCAACCCACCCCAAACCAAATGAGGGTGGTGGGGAGCCCTCTGTGCTTCTTGTTGGAGCCCTGTTTCTGTTATGTAACGTTGGCGCTCTGAAATAAGTAACCCACAAGAAGAGCAGCTCAGGCTTCCTCCTAATGACATGAAAGCTGCATTTACTCACACTCAGGAGTCACCGGAGCAGGAAGGAGCTTCAGGATGACAACTCTGAGGTCCTGGGTCCTTCCAACCTCAGCCACCCCTGTGGCTTCCGGGCTGGAATGTCCAGGGCAGCAGTGTGGCTCTGCCTCATCCCAACGCTCCATGAGGAGCCATCCCATGCAAACCTCACCAGCCTACCCCAAACCTCTTCAGAGGAGAAAAAGCTCCTAATAAATGATTTCCCATCTTATTAAGGGTTAGGGCTCCAGGTGCTCGTTGCTGCTGGACCCAGGAGTTTGAAAGGTTTTAGCACCACTGGAAATAAGCACAGTGTGAATACAATCAGTGTTGCAACTTCTGCCTGGAATTCCTGCCAGCCAGGTATCCAACATTCTGTCCCAGGACTAGAGAGGTGGCCAGAAAACGCCTTGCTTCGTTAAGAAATTAGTATCCCCTTTCTTCAGGTTTCTTTCTCTCTTCTTGGTGTAGGACATGACAAATCCTGTCCTGAAGACTCATGTTGCACTGCTGGAAGGAAAATGTGTCAGAGTAAGCATGAAAACTTACGGCCTTGCCTTTGAAAAAGAGAAGTTTTCAAGCGATAATTTGACCTAGAAAGGTTTTCTAGGTCATTTTGACTTGGCATGTATATGTCTGACCTACTAAATTTACCACAATAAAATTACAGAGTTTGTTCCAGCCTGTCGGTGTCAAATCATTCATAAATTCAGATGCACTGTTTACCCAACTGCTATTCATATATTCACAGGGAAGGTCTTGCCAGGCTCCTTCTGGGGGGAAGGATTTGCCCTGTTCAACATTAGCTCACGCTGACAAAGGGAAAATGTAAGAGCTGCCCTGACGAGCTGAGCTCCCATCTTCCTCCCACAGCCCTCACCCTCGAATCATGCAGGATTTATGGCTGTGCCACCCCTTCCAGGGTTGGTGACACTCCCCAAACTGGCCTGCTGTGGATTTGCCACGGGGAGGGAACACCAAGACCTGGCTGTTGTCACTTGTGTGGGTGCAGGCACTAATCAGCGCAGCCACACTAACGGAGAAGCATTAACCCCTGCTGAAATCCTGGTGCTCCAGCACTCTGTACCCTGCCTGAGAAACCACAAAGGTGACACTGGAGCTGCCACCAGAATGGCCCTGAGCAGCCCAGCATGGGCTTTAAAAGAAAAGAAGCTCACGTTTAGCCTGCCAGGACACACACAGGAGCTGTGCTCGGTGGTGCTGGCTGCCAGTCACAATTCCCAACACCAAAGGGTTTTCTTAAATCCACTTTCTTAAATCCACTTTAATATTTATTAATTCTTATACATAATCCAAGCAACGCCTGTTAAAGGAACAATTGTGAGGGGTATTACAGAATATTGCTGTCCATGACTGTGTGGGCTGGGCTGTCAGAGCAGTCACCTGCGTGGGCTTCATCCTGTCTCCAGAGGAGAAAACATCACCTGACAACCAAAGGGACACCAGGGCTGGGCCCTTGCAAGCAGTGCCCTCTCCACCACGGGGCACTTCCCACCAGCACACGTGAGGGATGCTGTGCATGCACTTGCTGGGACTGGTTTTCATCCACATAAGCACAGTTTCATCCTTGGGATGGATCCTGGCCCCGAGCACACTCCCAGCCAACACCTCCAAACAGGGGTTGCAAGGCCAGGTGCCATGGAAAGCCTGAGGAGATGGGTGCCCAGCCCCACTTCCCACCTCCCAGGATGTCCACCCCATTTGTGCCAGTGGGGTTAAGCAGCAGGGACTGTCCCATAACCAGTGTGTCCATGGCACTGTCCCACTGTCCCATAACTGCTGTGCCCATGGCACTGCCCACTGTCCCATAACTGCTGTGTGTCCCTGGCACTGCCCCACTGTCCCATAATCGGTGTGTCCATGGCACTGCCCACTGTCCCATAACTGCTGTGTGTCCACGGCACTGCCCCACTCTTCCATAACCGGTGTGTCCATGGACTGCCCGACTCGAGCCAGGCACCAGGAAGATTTCATCAGGCGCTGCACCAAGAGACAAACCGTCCTGCACAGAGCCCAGGCTCTCAGCTTTAAGACTCATCGTGTTGGTCAAAGCCAGGACAGCCCAGGTGATCAGGCAGGCTGGCACAGGGCACCACCAGCAGCTTTTCCCTCTTCCTTGGCTGTGTTTTCTTTTTGAGCCTCAGGATCAGGAACATATCTCCAAAGGCACATCCAGCTCAGGAAGGATGCATCCACTGACCAAAGAGCTCACAAAGGAGCCTCTTTCTGCACAGTGCCTCCATGAAGCGTGGCCTTGGGCAAGAAGTCGCCCACAAGGTCAAGGCACAGGTAGGAGAAACCATTTTTCCTTCCTTACCAAAGCAGAGCAGCGGACAGGGGACCTCCTTACGTGCCATCCCGCAAGTGTGTGGACATAGAGGTAGGACAGCGCCAACAGGGACAACCAGCGGAGTTGCACCCAGTCCTGCTGCTTCCCAAACTGGTGTGATGCCAGCAGCGGCACACAGGGGACAGGGATCCCCTCATGGGGTGGGTACCACCCAACGGAATGGGAACCACCCCACAGCTGGACTGCTCGAAGCATTCCAAGGCGTTTGACGGATCTTCTGCAGCACAGAAGGATGTGCCGTAAAAACACATCAGGACACAACACCCCCAAATCCAGGGTTTAATGAGATGATACCTGAGTCAGTTTTGACATCTCATGAGATCATTTTGATCCCCATGTTTCCAGAGAAAAGAACTCTCTGCTCAGGTTTCCACCACACCTAAATCAGACACCTAAAAAGATCCTGTTTATTAGCTAATGATTAGTATCCCACACTTTCTCCAAAATCATTTAGTGAGGGAAAGTGATTTCCACCAATACTCTGCATCCTGATTTGGGAAGTCACACCAAGATTTCAGACCCTCCAGTGAATATGTTCCATTTTATATTTCAGCTGCAGGTCTATAAAGATACCATTTTCCCCCCACTTCCAAAATTTTCCTAACTGTTAAGAGAAAGAATCCTCCTTGTTCGGACAGAGAGCAGCAGGAATTACACCAGTGCCGCATGTTGTGTGGTACAACAGCCCCAGACTCTGTTTCGGTTGAACTCTTTTACATCAATGAAGATTTTCTTTATTCAAGTTTGTATTATAGAGATTTAAGCATCCTGGAGAGATGAAAACAGTTTGTTACTGCCTGGGCCTAATCTCGTTTCCCTTGGTTGCCCTGTAACCTGTCCCTCTGTGATCCTCTAATGCTCCACATACAGCATCTTCTCCACCTGCTAATTACAGGCTCCATTGTGCCAGATAATTCAGCCCCAGCGAGGCTGCAGGGTGGTTCTGCATCTCCAGACTGTGCTTCGCTGCTGCTTCCAAAACCAGAGGAATTAATCACCTTCTCCAGTTGGTAAGTGGGACCAGACACTTGTGTGCTCATTGAAAAGGAAAACAACTTTGGTTCCTTTAAGCAAAACATAATGAATCTCCCAGAGAGCAGGAAGCTCATAGTTTATATTTCTTGGAAAAGAGTGTATTAATATATTAAGTCTAAAAATATATCTATAAATCTTTGCAAGTCAGAGCGGAAACGAGAGGCAACGTGGCTGGCTCTGAAGGAGCTGCAAGTGCTGACAAATGAGGCCCCAGCAAACACTTTCTGTGCAAATCACATTTACCTTTGCTGCCTGCCAGGGCTGTAGTTTCAGCCTGTATGGAGATATTTACTGCAGGCAGCCCAGGGACCATCATTTTGGTACATGATTTCAAACTGTCCATCCATCCATCCATCCATCCATCCATCCATCCATCCATCCATCCATCCATCCATCTCTGGCTCTCAGAGCAGCCTGGGCCATGGCACCTGACAGCCCCCAGACCCAGCACAACACCTGAGGGCATTTAATTATTCTCTGAATTCAGAAATAAGACTCCTTGTGCCCCTCATGGGGAGTTTCTGCTCTCCCACTACTGCAAAGCCACGGTCCCATCAGCCAGTGAAGAGGATGGCAGCAATCACATCTCTCTGCCCTTCTCTGAGGCCTCCCAACCAGGGTTTGCGATGATGTTGGGGCATAAGGATTCAGACCACCCACCCCAAAGATCCCATTAGTACAAGCGTTTTATCAGCAGCTTAAACTTCAGCTTATGCCATGGTGAGAGCATTTTTAGATTTGCCTCTCCAAGCACAACAGTCCCAAAGGAGCCTATAAATGAGACAGGCACAAAATCACCATCAAAAGCAGCTCCTCTGAAAAAGAGCTCAGGGTTGGCAAATGCCACATCTGGCCCTAAGAGAGACTTGGAAAGCAAAACTGAAAAAAGGGACAGCTGTGGTAGGGTGAGGAGGACCAGTGACAACAAAACAGAGCCAGAGGAGCCATAAGAGATCACGATGGTCCCAGAGAGCATCCTGGGACTCACCTTCAGTCATGAGGGCTTTGAGAGAACCAGTGTATTGATGCTTTTCAAGATTTCTTCTCAGAGCTCTCTACAAAGAAAATGTAAAGCTTTGAACCCACCTCCGTTCGAGTTTCAGCCCATTTCAATAAAGGTGAGTTTTCTACTGCTGTGGATGCTCTCAACTGAAATTTCATTTCAATACAGCTGCTCTGTGAAGAACTGACAAGCCTAAATTATTACCAGACTGATTTTGACTGTGTGAAGAGTTCCCACACCAATCTTAGCTTTGGTTTAACCAAACTGGGCTTTAGATGTGGGTGACACTGAGCACAGACCTGACGTTGCTGAGGGCCGTGACAAAACTAAAGCCTGGTACTCGTTTTTCGAGAGGGAAATAATTAACAACACACTAGCAGAAGTATTTAACCAGGTCTCTTATTGCTCAGTATCTTTATTAATGACCTGAAAACTAGGCTGCAGACTGAAACAAAGTTTGCAGATGAAAAGAACATTATTTAGGTTAATTACAAATGACAAAGGGAACATCAGAGCAGGAGCAACTCTGTGCTGACAAATCCAGAACAGCCCATGCAGGAAGGAGGGGTCTGAAACCATTCTAGACTTTAGCAGGGGGTAAATTCTCTGAGAAGTGAGTGGTAAGACCAACTGTCACGTCAGCTGCCCCGTGCAAACCTCCACTGAAAGCACGGCAATATCAAAATGATAGAGAGCAAAAATAACAGGTCAGAAAACACAGAAAATCCTGTAACGCTGTTATCCAAACTGTCAGCACACACTTGCTCCAGGTGCTGAATTCAGTTTCACTCTCCCCCTTCTCAGCAGAGATGAGAAAACAAGGGAAGAAAGATGGAAAGCCAAAGCCCTGGGGCAAAAGAAGACATTTGAAACACGGAGGTGTGTCATGGGAATAAAAAAAGGAAAAGGCCTTGTTTTCTCCAAAAATGAGGTGTCAGAGACCTATGACAACATATTAATTGTGGCAAATCATTTGATGCAGGGATGCAAGTCCCCAGCATATGGGCTATTTCCCTTTTCCTGGGAAAGAGTCGCATGAGGAGCTGGTTGGACTACCGGTGCCCTGGGAAAAACGGCTCCAATCTTGCCCCAAATGGGCTCATTTAGAAACTATCAGTGTCCCCACATGTGAAATCCAGATAATTGTGCTTATCTCCAGCACAGCAATGAATCACTTCATGATGCTCCTTCGAGGAGCAAAGCCCATGAATTCACTGAAAGGAGGATCTCCCTGTCCTGCCACTCCAGCCTCCCATCTCCAGTTTTGTAATGCAGATGCAGCTCCCACTCAGGGCTGGCTCAGAGCCACGATTCATAGTGAAACAAATCAGGGCTCTGTACACCGAAAGCAGAATTTCAGGCTAAAAAGATGATTGCATATCTTGGAGCAGAAGGTAATACTTATAGGAAAACAGAAGGGGACAAATTCACCTCTGGCTTTAGATTTCTCTCTATGAGCAGTTTTGCTCCGCCCACCTAAACAACCAAAAAACCCCCACAGTGTTTTCAAGACAGTTTCATTTCAGAGCACTAAAATCACATTCTGAGCCAAGAGGCCTGAGAAACTCAAGAGCACCATAAAACCATCCCTCCTTTGGGTTGTTTTGGGGTCTTTTTTTCCACAGCACTTTCCTGAGCTTCAAGGAGACGAAGCTCGTTCTTCCTACCAAGTGGTGGTGCACCTCACATAGGGGAGCAAAGCCTAACTAGGAGGGAGAGGACAAGATCCAGGTGCCCAGCAGGGAGAAATGAAATCCCACCATGAGATCCAGCCTCCTGGTGCTCAGCACTGTCTGCTTCCTCCACCCGAGGTGGGGTGATAGAAAATGGAGCAGCACATAGTGATATCACAGAATCCCAGAGTGGTTTGGGTTGGAAGGGACCTTAAATCCCATTGTCCTGTTCCACCCTCTGCTATGGGCAGGGACACCTTCCACTATCCCAGGTTGCCCCAAGCCCCGTCCAAGCTGGCCAATGGTCCTTGGAGACCAGGGAGCTGATGGGCCAAGGTAATTGTGGTTGCACCAACAGCACTCATGCAGGTTCACTCAACATGCCAGGATGAGGAGCAAGGGCTGGGCCATGGCAGAGAGAGAGAATGCAAAGCAAAAATCCAGGGTTTAAATGGTTTGGCCTGTTTTCCTTGCCCTCCTTCCCAAAAAGGCTAAGAGTTGGGGGTTTTCAGCCTGGAGAAGAGAAGGCTCTGGAGAGACCTCAGAGACCCTTCCCGTGCCTAAAGGGGCTCCAGGAGAGCTGGAAAGGGATGCTGGACAAGGGTCTGGAGGGACAGGACGAGGGAATGGCTTCCTACTGCCAGAGGGCATGGTTAGATGGGATATTGGGAAGGAATTTTTCCCTGTGAGGGTGGGGAGGCCCTGGCACAGGGTGCCCAGAGAAACTGTGGCTGCCCCTGGATCCCTGGAAGTGTCCAAGGCCAGGCTGGATGGGGCTTGAAGCAACCTGGGATAGTGGAAGGTGTCCCTGCCCATGGCAGGGGATTAAAACAAGATCTTTAAGGTCTCTTCCAACCCAAACCATGCCAGGAATTCCCCAAACAGGACAGCTCTTGCGGCATCACCCAAACACCCCTCACCAAACCAACCCATGCCAGCCGCGCTTCCTGCATGTGATTCCAGCAAAAACGAAGGGCAGAAGGAAACGAGCAGAACAAGCCAGTCCCACAGAGCCAAGGCTGCTGGTTGCTGCTGGTTGCAGGCTGTGCAGACAAACCCTTCCCCTGCACCCTGCAGTTGCAGCAGGCTCCTGCCGGCTCTGCGTCCAACTTTCCATCAAGCAGCAACCTGAGTATTTTTAACAGACTCTTCCGTTTGAAGCTTAAATTTGCAAAACCCAACAAAAACAACGGCAACCACAAAAAAAAAAATAACAAAGCACCAACACCCCAAGGAAGCAGCCTGGAGCTCAGAGACTGCTCAGCTCCACAGCAGGTAAAAGCAAAGCCCATGTTTCCAAAAAAACCGAAACCAGCCTCCTGTCATTCAAATGGTATTTGAAAGTGAATGAGCTGCCAACCAATCAACTCCCCATCAGGATTCAAAGAACAGTATATCCAAACCTCAGGGCTGAGGCCAAGAATGTATTTGCAATGCAGGAACACTACAGCAGCAGCAGCAGAAGCCGTTTGCAAGAGTAAATGAGGTGGTTTTGGCAGCAGAGCGGATGTAGCAAACAAGCCACTTTAACTGAATATGGTAAACAGAGATGGAGTGATTATAGGAAGAATGAATGTAATCGGGTTCCGAGTTACTCTGAATTGCCTCAACTGACCACAATATCTGATAAAACCAATGGAAAAAGTTCTGGTTTCCTCTTGCATATAATTGATTATCTTACTGAGATCTACTGGTTTGTATACACACACACACACACACACACACACTCTCACTCACAGCCCTCTGAAATTCAGTTACTTGGTGGTGCTGCCAGAAATAACCCAGAGCAGGAGCAGTTACCTGGTATTTATTTTTATCTGGGGTCACAGACTCCAGAAGTGAGAAAGGATGCAAAGCCCTCTCCCAAAATAAGCAGCTGGGAGGTTTGCCTTAAGGAGCTGAGGTGCAACCGCTCTGGTCCACGCTCAGCCAACACCACTCCTTGCTCGCTTCTCAGACAGAGATGGGGGGAACATGCTGAGTGCCATTAACCAGATCTACCTCAGGGCTCTCTTCCTCAACAAAGAAATGCTGGCTTTGATTTATAAAAAAAGATGGAAATGTGCCTTTGGAATTTCCCCAGTGCCATGAGTGGGCAAATAAAGATGATGGAACAGCCCTGTGCCTGGAGAAGGATGTGGGGTACAACCAGGGTGAGCAGTGATTTGGGATGGAGACGGGACAGGAGCGATGGGCCATGCTCTGTCCTGACTATTAGATTCCTCTCACACAGCTGCCTCAGGCCAAAGGAGTTTTGCAAAGACCAGTTTGGATTTTTGTAGCATCCCATGGCTGCTACCATCTCCTGCCCCAGCCACACTGGGTATCTCCTTGCCTTGGCTTCTGCCAGAAGTTACTAAAGAACAAAAACTGAACAAAACCCGAAAAAATCCAAACTAAAACAAGCAAAAGAAAACCCGTGCAAGCTCTTCTTGCTGTGGTGACAGTGAATCCTGAAACAAAAATGTGCCAAAAAGTCGGGCAGGGGGTGGCTGGGGCTCGGCAGGGTGCCAGGAAGCACGGCGGGCTCGCCTGCCGACAGCGGGAAGGAGCCAAATATCCACAAACAAGTTTCCTGTCTGAAATTAATTTACTTACTGAAACAGCACTCAGCAAAACCTGTGATTAATATTTTCCTCCCCAGGCTCCTAACATGACAAAATAATAATTAATGAAATATGAAACTGAACCCAAGTTAGTGTAAGTGTAAAAATATTATTGTTTCTTTTATCTTCCTTTCTCTTTATCCTTCCCAGTGGTGGGAGACACCGAGCCCTGTGGTCTGCTTTCCAGGACAATGCTCTGCACTGGCAGGAACACGGGGCTGATTTCTTGGCACCTGTCCCTAGTTACCTGGCACCCTGCTCGACAGAGGAAATCCAGCTGGGAGCTCAGAAGGAGGGTGTAGGGAAAGGGTGTAGGGGAAGCAGCATGGCTGGGAGCGAGCCTGTTCCTTTTGGTCACGTCCATCCCTGTGGGATGGTGATTAGGTGCAATAAAACAACTGGAAGGCAGCTGGAGGATTAAATCCTAAATGCCACGTGCTGGGTTATTTTGCCCAGTGTTTTCAGTACCCACCTTTCTTTAATCTATTCCCAGCTATGGCACATCACTCCCTGGCCCTGCTCGGGTCTCACGCTGCCTCCATCCCAAAAGCACTCACAGGCAAGCAGCCTGTGGTTTTTAAGGGATCCCTCACAGCTGGAATAAACTGGCAGAAGAGGGTTTTAAATAACAGCTTTAGCAGCACAAAAACTCCTCTCTGGAAAGCTGAGTGGGAACATGCTGGGAGAGGGTGCCAGCCCCAGGAGAGGGTGGTGGCAACACGCCCACAGCCACTCCTGCCAGCATGGATGGCAAGGCTGGGATGCTTTGTTCAAAAACCATCCTTTGTCCTTCTCAAGGCAGGGACACCTTCCATTAAATCTTGTTGCTCCAAGCCCCATCCAACCTGGCCTTGAACACGTCCAGGGATGGGGCAGCCACAGCTTCTCTGGGCACCCTGTGCCAGAGCCTCACCACACTCTGCCTAAAGAACTTCCTTAGATCTAATCTAAATCTCTCCTCTTTTAAATCTAAATATCTCAATAAAATATAATCTAAATATAAGGTCACCTTGAATCCTGTTTACAGAGCAACTATTTAAATAAAGCAACTGTTTAAGTCTTCCAGCGGACCTTGTCAAATGTTCATTTTTGTCTGCATCTCTAAAGAACAACTGGATTGTATTCCTACAATCAGAGAACACTGTGGGTACGGTTGAGCTAAAATACTGTGGAAATTACACATATACTGTACACACATGCAAATTCACACTTGGTATGATACACTTCTATATTTATATCCACACACGGAATAACACCAGAGCCCCACATACACAACCATGTACGTATATGCCTATGAACATTGAGACTGGGGACTCAGTTTGCTCCCTTGGTGCTGTACCAGCCTGGCTGGCACAGGGTTGGGAAACCAGGAGCTGTGGGACCAGGTGGGTGCTGCTCTGCAGCCTCCTGCACCCCAGGACAGCCCTGCTTCCCCCACTCCCCACAGCCACAGGCACCCAACTGTAAAACCACAAAACCCAGCTCGAAGGCAGCAGAGCAGAGCCCACTGTGTGGGAGTCAGCTCCAAAACCAGGGTACGGGGAACTCTTCGGGAAAACAGACTACATTTGTGAGAGTCTTACAACTCCTTTTTTTTCCCCCTTGTAGCGGTTTGGGACAAGCCCAGCCCAGACTGACTCACACAAATAAAGCACCTGCTGATGCACGCTGTGCTCTGTGAGGGCTGTGCCAGGCAGGGGACGTGTCACCATGACGCCTTATACTGCCACTAATGACTCCAAGATCAATGGCAGGGAAGATGAAGAAGAAAGTGATTTAATTTTCAGATCAACGGATTACACAAGTACACAAAATATTTCCTGTCAAATAAACGTGTTGCCTTGATTCCTTCCATCCTTCAGCTGAGGGAGCAGCAAAACGCTGTTGCATTGCCTGTTTTTCACTCCTGCACGCCTTCTAAGACCCTGGAATGTGGAAGACGCCACCAGAATTTTATGTAGAAAAGACACAAAGCTGACAGAATATTGCCCTAGCTAGTAGGGCACTTTGGTTGCCCTGATAAATAATTGCCCAGATTTGCAAAACGCTCAGAGCACAAAGCAAGAGGAAGACAAAAAACTTTAAAAAAACAAGCCCCATAGCAACAAAATCTTGGCATGTGGGTCACAGGGACCATAAGTAGCAAACCTAAAAATGAGATGGACATAGAAAAAAAGTGGAACTAGGGTAAGACTCCAGTGGAGAGCCCAGGAGAAGAGCTGGGTGATGAGCTGGAGGCAGGGCTCCACTCCCTGCCCCTCACAGGACATGCTCTAACTCACCTGTAGGATGGGGAGCGGCCAGGTGAGGAACACAGTTTCCCACCTCCCTGAGCTTCTCCTCATCATCTGAGAGCTTTCTGCAAGCCTCATCCAGGAACTGACTCAGTTTGAAAACATCAGGTTCAGCACCCAACCCTTCCAGTCAGCACTGACTTCTACTCAGCATTGAGTTGGGAGATTTTTCGAGCTTGGTAATTAAAGCTCACTTAAAAGAGTTTCCTCTGTCCTCAAGAGCCTCATGATTTACTATAGCTCCTAGTTGAACTCATGTCTTGTACTTCCAGACATTAGGTAATGAGGTTTTTGTGGTCTGCAGAGCTTTCTCACTGATCCTCTGAGTTTGCAGCCAACAGCAATGACTACACACACAAACACTGAGAGAAAAGTTTTCAGGATTTTCCATTAGATCCTCCAAAAACTGTCGTACCACACACAAACCTTACCACAATCTATCTTAACATCTAAGGTTAGAATGATGCAGGCACAACAGGTTGATGTTCTGGTGGACCCCAGTTTTGCTAACTGTGTTGGCCTTGCTTCTTCCACCACTGATGACTAAACCTGACAGAGATGTAGCAGACCTCACCAAACCCTGGGAGGTGATGGGCTACCCAAAGTGCCTGTTGAAGGTCACAAGGAGCTGGGAGGAAGCATTTCACACGATTCCTCTCCAGCAGCACAGCTCTGTGCCTGACAGGACCATCACTTCAGTGTGGACTCACAAGGAAGAATAGGAACTCACCTATTCTACTTCCAGCTACAGCTGCTTTTTCTCAGAGAGGATCTAATTCTTGAGAAAAGCCTGTAAAACTCAAACCTTTCCTCGAGTCTAGCAGGTGACAAAAGAGGAGACCACAGACACAAAAATGCAGGGTGATAGATACTTGCAAGTATCTGTTGATGCCAAAGGCTGGAATTGGCCAACCTTCCATGCACAGCGAACACTTGGTTCCCACAGATTTTTTCACAAACCCCTGGAAACTGGAATCTGACATAGGGAGATAACCCGGCTGATTTGGTCATGCTGAAATTGCACTGAACTTCCTGCATCTGAACCTACGGACTGGAATCCAACAGGGAACAGGCCAAATGATACAGCACACAGCTTGGGCTCCTTCATATTTTTGTTGGAAATAGGAAGGATCTAGTTTTTGAAAATATTAAAAGTTTAAGCTCTGCTCAGGCCAGGAAGCACAATCAGAGCTCCTAAGATCTAGGAAGGAGCTTGGAATCAAAGGGGTTTCCTCAAGTATGGTCTCAACAAACTCAAACCTCCATGGACAAAGAAGAGGAGTTAATTTACAGAATTATCATAGAATGGTTTGGGCTGGAAAGGACCTTAAATATCATCTCATTCCAACCGTGTCATGGACAGAGACACCTTTCACTAGACCAGGTTGCTCCAAGGCCTATCCAACCTGGCCTTGGACACTTCCAAGGATGGAACCAACATCCTTGAGGAACCACCTGGCCCATTGTGCCTCACCTTACACTGACTGCTCTCCAGTGCTCCCTTTCAGCTGGGTAAAGCAGCTGTTACTCTTTCTTTTCCTTACCTATTTCTTGAAACAAAGCCTTTCCCCCATCTCTCTGCTGGGGCAATACCCAAGGCGTGGCGATTTGGTGACAATGGGAGCATGGTGTCTGTGCCACCCCAGCTGTGATGGTTCTAACCAGTATGGCTGGTGTTGGGTGATAAATCAGATGCCCTTTAACTCCCCAGCTGGGCTCTGCACACACCACAGCACTGGAAGGACAAGCTACAACCAATATTTTTACTGACAGGTGATAAATCACATGCCCTTTAACTTGTGTGCACCAGTTGCAAATTTAGTTAATTAGAAATTCATGCTGACTCCTTCCCTTGTATTATTTCCTGCGTGATTTACATGGGCTGTGGTTGTTGGAATGCTTGCTGGGATTAAGGCTCTTGGAAGCCAAAGGGGCATGGAGCACAGATCTTTGCTGCAGAGCACCACGACCTCTAGTGCTGTGCAGCCTGGAGAAATTATTGGCAGCAGGAAGAGCAGCAGCAGTGAAGAGGAACCAAAATGTTTTATGGACATTTGATGGGAATTTGTGGGGTCAGCACAGCTGGGAGGTATGGCTTGCACATGAAAACCCTGGGCTGCCACTGGGAGCCTTCCCTGAAAACACAAAAAAGAGCAGAAAAGTCTTTCTCAAGCATGTAGAATTCTGCATTTTCACACACTGCATTGCAAAGAGACACAAAAGGCTCTTTTTTAACTGTCTCTGGAGGTTTCTGCTCACCCCTGGGCAGCCTCTCGGAGCAGTGCCATGACACCCAGCAAGCTCCAGTGCTCTCCCATGGGATCAGGGAAGGATTTCTGGCCAGGGCCCACCATGCTGGGAGCTGGTGAGGGAGACAGCCACCCACTCCAACCATGCTGCTTTCCACCAGAATTTGTTATTCTCCTCATTTTGGCAAATTAAACCAACTCTCATTTCCAACTATTTTGTCCGTATTTTTCTATGGACACTTTCGTGCCACTGATAGTATTTTCAGCTCTGCTACAAAAGGGCATCTGTTAAAATATTCCATGGCTGCAGAAGACTCATACCATATTCAGAAACACAGTGATAATCATCATAATTTTTTAGCACTTGTCTGCCAGACAGAATTATCAGCAAAAGAAGCAGGGCCCTGTTATCTGCGGGAGCGGTATATGATACATTCATTTCTTTTCCTCCCCTGCTCTATAAACTTCAATTATTAATGATGGAAAATTTCCTTGCCTATTCTTCCCTTGGTGGGAAAAACAGCCATTACTGACATTTGCCTATTTAAATCTAATCCTCCTCATCTACATATAGACGAGGCTCTGTTTGACTCTGCCTATTGATCCAGCCAGGAAAAGGGTCTCTATAACTTAATCTGATGTCAAAGGCTGATGTGTCCTGTAGGAAATCGGCGCTGTCGATCTCCCTGCTATAAATATGTCACCAGAATTAACTGGAAGCACTAATAGGTCACTCAATGAGCTCCACGGTGCACACAGGGCACACCGAGGCTGCTGTCTTGCTACTTGTGATTGATGACACCAAAAATTAGCTAGAACAGAGGGCTGTCAGCCAGCCCAGGGACAAGGGACTTGCTGACACACTTTGTTCTCCTGCATGTGCTGGGTCCCAGCCCAGACATGTCACTTCAGAAACATTTAGCACACTTTATATGAAAAGAAAAAAAAAATTCCTACTACAAGGATAAAACAATAGATAATAAGTAGGATCTCTTCCAGTTCTTCCTTCCTGCAGTTTGTCCCACTGCAGCATTGCCTTTGGTGAGCAAATAGAGCCAAGAGAGAAACTCTGGTGTCCTGTTGCAGGCAAAGAACCCCATGGAGGATGGCAGGGATGGCATCAGGACCTGGAAACGCAGCTCTGCATGATGTGGGGATCAAAGTGATCCCAGCTTGCTCACTCTGGGCTGGTTTCTGCACATCAGGCTCCAGCCAAAACACCCCAACCCAGGAAAAAGCCCTCAGTGTTTAGCTGTGTCCCTTCTTCACTTGCAGTTTATCATAAAATTGTGGAAAGGTTTGGGTTGGAAGAGACCTTAAAAGTCACCTGGTTCCACTCTCTGCCATGGGCAGGGACACCTTCCACTATCCCAGGTTGCTCCAAGCCACACTGGCCTGTCCCAGATGAAAACCACCATGCCAGGGATGGACAAGGGTGGACCATGAGCCCTTCAGCATCAGGACTAACAACAGAGAAAATTAAACAGGAGTCAGCTTCTGAGGGATAGTTCAGGTGATCTTGCTCTCACTGGCACCCTGAAAAGCAGCAGGTTTTGTCCCAAAAATGTTCATGTTTCCCATGGGGGTAGGGGGCAGGATCACTGGGCTCACACACAGAGCTGCCAACTTCCTTTACACATGAATGGGCCTCACACATGAATAAAGCCCTGGAAAAGCATCTGATCCAGCCCTGATCCACTTGCGTGCATGTGGAGCAGCCTGGAACGTTCTCCCCATCCAGCTACAATTTTGTTCTCTGGCCAAGAGGCAACCTGGACCAAACTGTCCTTATTTTCCTGTACTGAAGGAGCCGAGACAGTGCCACTTGGTGTGTCACCAAGGATGCAGGAGGAGAGGCTGTTCTCCAAAGGCACACACGATCCCACACATCCTGGTGGAGTCACAAGACTGATCCATCTCCACTTATCTTCACAAAACTCAAATCCAACCAGAAAACCTCAGAGAGTTCACAGGACTGCCATGTCCAAAGCCAGTGTGATGCTTCCAGCACTCCTGGATGAGAAGGGCTCTTTTCCAGGGTTGTTTTTATGGCTATAAGGTATTTATGCTGGGTGCCTGCAAAAGGGTGACACTGAGTAAGTCACTTCTCCAGCCAGCTGAGTGCAAAGTTGTCTTCAGAGTGGACCTTTCAGGACTTCTTCAGCTCATGAGCTGAGCCTCCTTGTGAAAAGTAAACAAACCCCAGACAGATTCAAGAAACAGCAGAGGACAAAATTTATTCAGATTTAAAACCTGACCTGAAACAGTCAGCTGGAAAAGTGAACAACTCAAAACAGAATCCACACTTGAATTTATTGGAATCTCACCCATTTTCATAGAATCACAGAATGGTTTGGGCTGGAAGAGACTTCAAAGCTCATCTAGTTCCACCCCCCTGCCCTGTTCAGCTGGCTTTGAACAATCCCAGGGATGGGGCAGCCACAGCTGCTCTGGGCAACCCGTGCCAGGGCTAACATCTAATCTAAATCTCTCCTCTTTTAGTTTAAAACCACTCCCCAGCTCTCCTCTGGCAATCCATCATCCCTAATACAAGGGGTGGGGGTTATCCTCGGCGCTGCAGTTAATGTGGGAGCCAGGTGTTCCCTAATCCCTGACCACAGAGAATATTATAATTGTTAGCACTGTAATGAGCACAGGTGCTTTAACCAGGCAGAGAACATTAACAGGCTCACTTCAAGCAGGGGAGCAGGCAGCATTTCCAAACAGCAACTGGATTCGTCCTCATTATTTACCTGAACAGATGTTCACTGTGATACTTCCCGAATCCTGGAGCTGGATATTTGTCAGCGTTAATGGGATTTCCAGGAGCTAGTTTGCTTTAGGAGCTCGTTTCCTCATTCAAATTGCAACCATCACTATTTTCTGGTGTGTGTTGCCTCTTTTGCTCATGATTATCTTCCTGGGTTTTCACTTTTCCCTGGGTCACCGAGTGCGGATCCATTCTAATTACTGTCATTTTAGCTACTGTGCTGCACGCCATCACACCAGGATCCAGGCTGCATAAATAAGTAATGCATGTGCTCTTTGTAGGCTTTGCTAACTGAGACAGAGCCTTGCTCATCTGTCTCATCGTGCCACGAGCTCACCTGAGGCCCAGCCCAAGGAGGATCCAGCACGGGCTCCCCCTCGCATGGCTTTTAGCGTCATTTCATTCATCTCTGCTCAGACAGGGATCGCTCCTTCCACTGCCACTCCTCGGGTGGATGCTGATCTGCCTGCCTGAGGGGATGTTGTTATCCTAACATGGCTCGTGGGGCAGCAATCGCTCCTAAGGTTTGTTAAATTAATAGGATCATGGCAAAGGCCTCACGCCTGATGGAAAGGCTTAAATCAGCACTGAAACGCTGCCCAGCTGGGGGGTTTCTGCCCTCTGAGTCCCATGCTGGTCCAGAGCCGCATGCCACACACAGAAGAATCAAAGCTGATTGTCTTTAAACCCTCAAACCCTCTGTCTTCAGGGAGGCACTGCCCTTCCCCGCCAGATCTCGCACTGCGCGCCTGCGATTGGAAGAGGAAGGTGGTTACAGGACGTGACAGAAGTGCAGGATAACAATCTGCAAGTGATGACTTCAGGCGGCTGGGGTGTGTGGTGGCCAGAACAATGAAGGTGCTGCACCCTTCCCCTCTTGCAGGGTGCATCCTTCCAAGAGAGAGAACATAAGAACATAACCGCACGCCAACAGTGTGGTTCGGCACCACGAGCTGGAGGGGCACAAGGCTCTCACCTGAACAGCCCAGCAGGGTACAGGAAATCACACTGTGCCCCAGGAACAGGGGAAGGGCCAGCACGGGTAGCTTTGAATGAGGAGGATGAGTTATTTGTGGATGAGGGGATCAGAGCTGAGGAAGGTGGGACTCACCACAAGGCTGGATGGTCAAACATTTGGTGAGCATGACATAGTGTGATGGCCTTATTACTGCTAAATATCGTTAACTTTCTTGTCTTCTGTAATAAACAGTATTTTCATTAAGAGAAATTCATGGCGCCAGCACACGCAGCCACTGCTCCCAGGAGTGGGAGGATGCCCCAGGTGGGACCTGCCACAACTGTCGGGGATGACCCCACATCCCAAGCTGGCCAGGAGGAATAGCCATGACCCAGCTCAGGGCACATGGCAGCAACACCTCTGACCAAAACAGGCAGGGCTACGGAGTGGGAGCCTTCAAATAAAGTTTAAAAATTACATACAATTGCCAATTGACTTATTAATGAGAGAACTATTTTTTCCACTTTCCTTTGCAGGAAGAGACTTTGCTTTCCCCTCTCCTGGTGCAGCCCAGGACAGCTGACAGGATGCAGAGCAAGGCTGAGGCTGCTTGTTCAAGCTGGCTCCGAGGTGCTTCGTGCAAACCCTTGAAGGAACAAGCCTTCGTTTGTTCAGCTGTGCACGAGCCCCATGAAAACTAATAAATAACCACGTGAAACTTCCTGCAAACATCCAACAGGCTGCAAGTCAGCCACACAGAACTGCTCCTTACACAATACCTCGAGAATTTAGTGAAACACAATGGCATCGACACCCGGGTTGTGAACAGCCAGGACAATCAGTGGCACAGGAATCTCACCCAGGCTCATAGGCTCGGCCACTTCTGCTGGCACACGGACGAAGGGTAAATCAGCATGCCCTTCAGCTGACATCTGCCACCGGGCTGACGCACAAGGACTCTCTCTTTTATCACGCGAGTGCTTGCAAACCTCTAAGAACAAGCTATTTTCAGAGGCCTCATAATTCACACAAATCTTATCTAAAGGACTTCGTCTTTGTATCTTTATCAGAAATGTTCTCCTGCTTATCTGATAAGACGTAGCAGGGTTTCTTTGTAAGGAGATGCCAATGACGGCAGGGGCTGGCATCTCCTTGGGTGAGAGCAGAGCAGCCAGCACAGCACACTGCTCCGGGGCTGACCTGGACTCGGGCAGAGGGCAGCACAGAGAGGTCCCCATGCTGTGGGGACACGCCCACCTGCAAAGGTGAGCTGCCTGGCTCTGCTCACCACCACCAAGCCAACTAGCAGCTCCTCCCTGAGCTTATTTCAATGCCAGCCACGAATCATGATCAACATTGAGTATGTCCCCAGCAGAACAATGCAGAAACCACAACCAAGTGCTGGAAATATTAAGCTATGAGTCTGTGCTCCATCAGTTGCTGGCAGTATGGTTTTAAAATGAAAGAGATTTAGATTAAATATAAGGAAGAAATTCTTCCCTGTGAGGGTGGTGATGCCCTGGCACAGGGTGCCCTCAGAAGCTGTGGCTGCCTCTGGATCCCTGGAAGTGTCCAACCACGGGGCTTGGAGCAACCTGAGATAGTGGAAGGTGTCCCTGCCCATGGCAGGGGTGGAACCAGATGCTCTTCAAGGTTCCTTCCAGCCCAAGCCATTCTGTGATTCTCTGATTACCAGATTCAAAGGTTTAGACAGGACTTAGGCATTTTTAATCCATGATTTATTAAGCTGGTAGTTGGGTATTGTGACTTCAGGACTGTGAAAGGAAGAGAGAACTAAAAGCCAGGACAACTCCAGCTGGAATATCACTCCCCAAAAGCTGCTAATCCCCTTTCTCAACAAGATCTAGGTTTGCAACCAGGTAAACATTTGTTGCAATTCCTTTGCTTCCAGTAAAGGGCATCATCTTGTTATCATCATTTAAGAGCAGAATATTGAGGAAAGTAAGTATCTCCCATTTTCCACCCAGAGCAGATCTCGACTTTCATGTTCCTCTCTGCTCCAGCATTTACTCTTAATACCCACTTGCCAACTTAGTCAAGCAGTCACATCAGTCTAGTTTCACAGAATCCTGCACTGTAGGATCTGCTGCAGCTGGTCAGGACAATTAGTTCAGCACCTTTTCTTTGGAAAGAACCATTGTTTTGGGAAAGCTTAAAAAAACCCCAAACGGCCCATATAAGAAAATGTCTGGATAATGAAAAATTAAACCCACATATTGCCTAGAACTGCAAAGCGCTGAAACAACTCAGGGGATCTGGCATGCTCTTACAAGCACTTGATGGGTTTTAGCAGTCCCTGGACAGTGCAGTCCCTGGGCAGCACAGCCCATGAGTGACAAGGAACAGGGACAGCAAGTCCAGAGTAACATAGAAATGAGGAAAAAAGAGTATGAAGCAGAAATGTTCACTGTAACAACCAAAAATACACCCCAAACCCGTGGATCAGTTACTGCTTGTCCCTTTGAGTTGAGCACAGGTCTCTCTCTCCTTAGTACTAAGAGTGAGTGAACATCTATTTAACTTCTAGCAGATATTTAGTTGTGGCAGGTATGTGGTGACTGAACCCCAGAGAACAACTCAGAACCAGAAAGCTGCCACCTCACTGCCCCTTCCCAGTGGGATGGGGAGGAGGATCAGAAAGAAGTAAAATCCATGGGTTAAGAACAGTTTAATAATTAAAATAAAGCAAAATTTATTAATAATAATAATAGTAATTGTAATGAACAGGAGAGAGAGAGAGAGAAAGGAATGAAATTCAAGAAAGACAAGTGATACGCAGTACAGTCATTTGTCACTTGCTGACCAATTCCCAGTAGTAATTGGTCCCTCCTGGCCAACTTCCTCCCAGTTTCTATACTGGGCATGATGGTCTCTGGTCTAGAATATCCCCCTGGCCAGTTTGGGTCACTTGTCCTGGCCATTCTCCCTCCTGCTCTCTGGCAGAGACCGGGAAACTGCAAAGTCCTTGATTTAGGGTAACACTGCTTAGCAACAACTACAACATCAGTATGTTATCAACATCACAGGCACACTGAACCCAAAACACAGCCTTGTTTTGTGCTACTAAGAAGAAAATTAACTCTGTCCCAGCCAAAACCTGGACACAGAGGAGTGGACAGTATCTCATGCCCAGATGGAGGTCCTTGACTCCCACTGGCACTTGGACGTGCCAGCGCAGCTGACCGGGCACTACAGCCTGCAGCCCTCACCCTGCAGCTCATGTTATTGCCATCAGTCAGTGCCAGCAGCAAATCCACGGTGTGTTCCACCTGCATTGCTGCAGAAAGGCTTTTAGAGTCATTTCATATCCTGCCTAGAGGTCACGTTCAGACCTGGCACGCGCACGTGAATTTGGGGCACGTTCGCTTACACCCAGGATGAACACAGCTGCTAATGACAAAAGCTGGGAACAGCAGTTACAAACTGGCCAGAAAAAAAATTCAGTCTTTCTTCATGCAAAGAAAAGAAAAGAAAAGAAAAGAAAAGAAAAGAAAAGAAAAGAAAAGAAAAGAAAAGAAAAGAAAAGAAAAGAAAAGAAAAGAAAAGAAAAGAAAAGAAAAGAAAAGAAAAGAAAAGAAAAGAAAAGAAAAGAAAAGAAAAGAAAAGAAAAGAAAAGAAAAGAAAAGAAAAGAAAAGAAAAGAAAAGAAAAGAAAAGAAAAGAAAAGAAAAGAAAAGAAAAGAAAAGAAAAGAAAAGAAAAGAAAAGAAAAGAAAAGAAAAGAAAAGAAAAGAAAAGAAAAGAAAAGAAAAGAAAAGAAAAGAAAAGAAAAGAAAAGAAAAGAAAAGAAAAGAAAAGAAAAGAAAAGAAAAGAAAAGAAAAGAAAAGAAAAGAAAAGAAAAGAAAAGAAAAGAAAAGAAAAGAAAAGAAAAGAAAAGAAAAGAAAAGAAAAGAAAAGAAAAGAAAAGAAAAGAAAAGAAAAGAAAAGAAAAGAAAAGAAAAGAAAAGAAAAGAAAAGAAAAGAAAAGAAAAGAAAAGAAAAGAAAAGAAAAGAAAAGAAAAGAAAAGAAAAGAAAAGAAAAGAAAAGAAAAGAAAAGAAAAGAAAAGAAAAGAAAAGAAAAGAAAAGAAAAGAAAAGAAAAGAAAAGAAAAGAAAAGAAAAGAAAAGAAAAGAAAAGAAAAGAAAAGAAAAGAAAAGAAAAGAAAAGAAAAGAAAAGAAAAGAAAAGAAAAGAAAAGAAAAGAAAAGAAAAGAACCAACAGAAACAGTTCATCAGATAGTTATAAGTAGCTGGAAACAAAAACCACAGCCACTTAAAGCTTGTGCACAGTGAAGTTCTGGGGCACGCACCTCCTGTTTTTGTTTCAATTAAGACAAAAGCAGGGTTTATTTTCGTATCTGTATGAAAAATAAAATACCAAAGGCCAAGCTGCTGAGGGTGGGCAGGGAACAGCCACCCAGTGAGCTTTACTGGTCTCACTGGAGGCCACCCTGCTGTGTGCAGCTTTTCCACAGCTCCTCAAAACCCCATTCAATCTTGCCTCTGCTGTAGCAAGGTCCCACCTCCACTGCCAGAGGAAACTCTCCACCCTCACACTTGTCTCATCCAGTTGTCTTCCCTTCATTCCTGATTTCACCATGTTCACACTGATGTTTCTCAATACGCCACAAAACAGCTCCAGAGGCATCAGGGTTTGTTCTTTCTTGGGAAGGATCATCCAACATATTATTTGCAGAAAGAAACAGAAATGTGATGGAGCAAGGTCCTACCTGCCCAACCTGCCACGTACAATGTAGGGGAGAAGCTCTCCTGCTTGCAGGGTACAGGTTGGTTATTAAATACTCAGCATCTCTGTCCAGTACAAAATCACTTCATGCACACTGTGCTGCACCTTTAGTTACAGCTGGGGAAGCCTCAGCCTGCTGGGGCAGAAAATCAGAACTGGCAGGAAGAGCAGGCAGGAAGAAAAGGCAGGAGAGGGCTGGGCAAGAGCACAAAAGCAGCGATGTAATGAGTCTAAAAGGAAATTAATGCAGCTCCTTGTCCCAGCCCCATGAGTCTCCCCCACCAGGAGCAGGTCCTACAGGGGTGCGAAGCAGCTCATTCCCTCAGCCCAGCTGCCAAATAGGAGATGCTCCAACACCAGCCACCTGTGCCAGCCCCTCTGACACAGCCAGGCACCCAGGCTGGGGCTCAGCCCGTGCCCACCATGTGCCATGGGCTGGCATCACACTGGAGTCTCCTCCTGGAAGGATCCAGGCAGGCCAGAGGTCAGGAGCTGCTCTGCTCCTCAGAGCCCACTGGTTTTTAGGATGGCTTTTCAGTTTTTCTTACAGTCTGATGACATCAGCAAAAACAACAAGAGCTGGAACATGCAGCATTTTGGGGCTTTTGAAGACCATACGGTGACCTCAGTTGCTGGGACATCCAGTGCCGTGGCACAGGTTGGCACACACTGCTGAACACCCCAAATCATCCCAGGACACCTCGCTGCATCAGCCACCGTGCCCCTCTACCCACAGCCAAGCAGACCTGCCAGCATCCAGCCCCAGCTTCGGGCAAAGGCAGGCATTTAACAGAGTTATCCCGAGCTGCACCAAAACCCACTTATATTCCAATTCCATAAATTCTCCAGACTCTCCATCTTGACCGTGGTTGATTTCAAAATCACCCTGTGACCCGTTTTGTACCTCCCACCTGAAAAACAATGTGAGATAGGGCCAGCCAGAGCACAGAGCCTTCCTTCCTCCTCCTCATCAATATTTTATCACAGCAAACACCTGCCACGAAAACAAGCCCTGGGAGAAACAGGAGGTTCGTGGAACTGCCTCAACAGCAGCACAGACACCACAGGAAACAAAACAACCTGTGCACAGAGAAGAGCAGAGCCCACAGAGCAAATGTTTGTGTGCTCCAGGGACAGGACAAATTCTGCTTTTGCTTACGCAGGGGTGTGACTGCTCTGTCCCCACCAGTTTCAGCTACAGCTTCTGCAAAGGGCCATGCAGGGAGTGCAAATCCTTTTCCAAATATACTCAGGTCTGGGGGTTTCATTGTAGTCAAAGACAGGAAAGTGATTCCCTGCATGGAGTCACCAGTTCACAGGTTTGGCACCAGGAATGTCCCTGTGAAAGCACTGGGATTCGCAGCGAGATGGTGCATGAGGACGAGGGACGTCAAAGAATAAGAAACATGGGGAATTCTTCATGTTCTCCTCTGAAGGATTCAGATTCAGCTTGCAAGAGCTGATCAGGCCCCCTGCCCTGGTGCAAAGCAATCATCACCTTTTCTTTTTGTTTTAACCTTCGGAGAACAGAGCCAAGACCAATATATATCCACTGCTACCAAATTCTCCAGAGTCAGGAGCTGCATGGGAAACATCCTGACTCCTGAATTTCATCCATGAGACAAGCACTCCTCGACGCCAGCACTACCGGGGTGATACCTCCAGGGAAGCATCATTTGTTTATTACAGAGCACGCAGGGATGGGAGCAATTGGATGTTATTATTTCTATTGGAGACGTGATTGCAGGCTGTGAGAAAATTTTAGGCTGCACAAGCCTGAAATAACTCCCTAGGCCAAATTTACAACTGGTAACAGGCAGAACTATCATAGTCACTTGTCATTTTATTAAAGGCCTGCACGACCCCTTGACCTACACAAGCTTTGGAGCTGCCAGCCCAGGAACTGAAAGCAGAGCTGTCAGAGAGGCCAGGCCCCTTCTCACAGGATTAGTTTTGTCTTGGTATGGATTTTAAGGCACTAAACACCACAGTGGGATGGCTGTTCTTACAGCCACATCTCCCCTGAGGGGGATGCAAAGATGCTCCAAGGGCTGGGGCTCCTCTGCTCTGGAGCCAGGCTGGGAGAGCTGGGGGTCTTCACCTGGAGAAGGCTCTGGGGAGATCTCAGAGCCCCTTCCAGTGCCTAAAGGGGCTCCAAGAGAGCTGGAGAGGGACTTGGGACAAGGGCCTGGAGTGACAGGACAAGGAGGAATAGCTTCCCACTGCCAGAGGGTCAATTTAGATAAGATACTAGAAAAGTTTTTCACAATCAGGATGGTAAATCACTGGCACAGATTGCCTAGAGGGAACAAAGATGCCCCAAGCCTTGCGCCCCAAGCCTTGTACCCCATGTGTTCAAGGCCAGATTGGATGGAGTTCCAAGCAGCTTGTCTCGTGGAAGGTGTCCATGGCAGGGGGGTTGGACTAGGTGACCTCTAAAGGTCCCTTCCAAGCCAAACCATTCTGTGATTCTATGATGCAATGCACATCCCCGCACCTCACTGGGGTGGGATCCTGCACACTGCCTTATTTAGTGGCAATAATCCCTCCTGCCTCCTTGCCTTTCCCATTCCAGCCATCCACCTTGACGGCTCCCCCCAGACTACTGGTGTATCTGGTGTACATTGGAAAAAACCCCAAACACTTTAATGAAGTTGTATTGAAGGACATGACAAACACCAGATCATGTTCTTGTGATACACTACACACTCAGCAGTGCTGGTAGGAGGCTGAAACACCACAGCATGTTTTGGGCAGAAACCTCAGAACTTGGAATTTTACATCTCCCAGGACATAGCCTTGTAGCTGGAGCTGTTTCTGCTCAGCTTTGAGGAGGCTGCAGGCAAGGACTGACACATAGGGACACCCATGGCTCACATGGAAGCCTCTTCTTGGGCCCATCAAGGAGATAAGAAAGTCCCTCTTGGTTTACAGTGTTTATTTCATCTTCCCTATCAAAATAAAACCAAACATGAAGCTGTGGTCATCGACTGCACCAAGTTCATCTGAAGCAGGAGTTGTTTTCCTGTCTGTGACACCCACCCTCCCCTGGCTGCTTGCAAGGACAGACCCTTCTCTGTGAGCTGTCTCCAGGCTGTGCAGTGTGGCGACAAGACTAAATATTACTCTACAGGAAATATTGAGAAATCCAGTCTCTTTGGTGAAGCGATCCTTCCTAAGCACGAAAACCACACGCCCATGATTGATGGAGTGGCTCCCCTTTCAAACAGTCAGCTTATGCAGACAATCCCAAAAGCCAGAAGCAGAGTCCAGAGCAAGCACGTACAACTGCAGAGACAAGGGTTAACAATCTTATCTGGGGTCACCAGAAGAAATTCCAAGTAAAACCCACAGCACACAGATTTCCTGCTTTCTAACCCAGTGCCCTATTTATACCTCTCTTTCTTCACAATGCCAGTGACAGCCTTTTCCTCACTCACAGGCAGGTTTCCTGCTTTCTGAATTGTGACTTTCATTTGTAGCTCATTTCCATAACCTCCGATATAGAGTTTCAGTGGAAGTGTTAAATGTACTGATAAATTCTTCATGAATTTTAAAGTTATTGGCAGAGAGAATGGGGGCAATTTACCCTGTACCAGTCAATTGAAAATTATATATTTCAAAACCCTCTAATGGAACGCAGCAAGGTTTAACTCTGACTGATAAAGTAACGCCTTCCTGAGGATGAGGCCAATAACAGAGCCTATTTCCAAAATGCAAAGTTCCCAGTGTGATGGCAAACAGGATTGTCAGTGCACAGTGCCCTTCACAGGCTTCAATCTTTATCACAGAGCACAGGGACAAACTCTGTGCTCGCGTGCAGAGCAGCACCCAAACAGCCCTCGGTGTTCACTTCCCCACCCCTCCATCCCCTCGGGCTCATCCCGCAGCGTGGGCAGCAGGGACAGGGAGGGGATTCTGCCCCTTTACTCCGCTCTCATGAGACTCCGCCTTGCGTGCTGCATCCACCAGTAAGACCCCAATATAAGAAGGATGTGGAGGTGCTGGAATGAGTCCAGAGGAGGCCATGAAGATGCTCCAAAGGCTGGAGCCCCTCTGCTCTGGAGCCAGGCTGGGAGAACTGGGGATGTTCACCTGGAGAAGAGAAGGATCCAGGGAGAATTCAGAGCCCCTGCCAGGGCCTGAAGGGGCTCCAGGGGAGCTGGAGAGGATCGTGGGATAAAGGCATGGAATGACAGGGCAAGAGGGAATGGCTTCCCACTGCGAGAGGGCAGGCATAGGTGGAATACTAGGAAGAAATTGTTCCCTGTGAGGGTGGGGAGGCCCTGGCACAGGGTGCCCAGAGAAGCTGTGGCTGCCCCTGGATCCCTGGAAGTGTCCAAGGCCAGGCTGGCCAGGCAGGGACAACCTTGGGTAGGGGAAGGTGTCCCTGCCCATGGCAGGGGTGAACGAGATGAGCCTTAAGATCCTTTTCTACCCAAACCATTCCGTGATTCTGTAATTCCATCTCATCAGACTGCACTTTGATTAACAAAGTTTCCTCTGTGTGCTCTTTGCCGGGAGCATGGCATGGTCCAGCTGCTGCCACTCCTCTGGTTTCTCTATTTTAAAAAGCAAGAGAGAAAGAGGGAGGAAAAAAAAAATAGAGAAAGAGGGAGGGAAAAAAAAAAAAGAGAAAGAGAGAAAAACCAGTCTCATCTGATTCTTATCCCTGCCAGAGCAAGAGCATCTTCAAAACCACTGGTTGAACAAGTTGCACTAAATAATTAGGACACATGGGGGGACTAAAAGTAAAGAAAGACTAAAGCACAGATTTGCTGCAACGTTTCCACTTCACTGGAGTCAGAAACAAGACACAAGGTGCCTATTCTGGAAAACCAGATGTGGCTGCGACTGAACAAAACAGTATGGACAGGAGGCAAGCAGGGAAAGAAAACCCACAGAAGTCATTGTGACTTATGTGAGAATCTGAAGGTCAGACATGGAAAGAGCAAAGCCAGGGGTGGAGCTGCCTTGCAGGAGTGCTGGGGGTGCTGTGGGGTATGAGGGCTCAATCTGAGCTGTGGGGCAGGTATGGAAACATGGGGTTAGAGCCACTGGCAGGAAAAGCATCCAGCTTTTTTGATGGAAACCCCATCAGACTGCAAGCCCACCTTCCCTGGAGGGGATGCAAGAGGGAGAAACCAGGGACTGAGACATTTGAAACGAGACCAAGGGCCAGAGCATCCTTTAGGAGCAGTCCAAGGCAGGCCGACAGACCCGAGGGGACTGTGCCATCCCCTCCGTCACTCTGACACTGGATGAAACTCATTCAGAATTACCCCGGGGGAGCACAGCCCTGACAACAAAAGCCACAAGCACGAGGTCTCTGCGATCAGAGGAAGAAACACGTGGTGACGTGTCCCCTGACACAGCAAGCCCAGAGCAAGGGGCACAGACCCTGCTGCAAGGCAGCTGACTGTCCTCACCCTCCCTAGAAAGCTTCCAGAGGTCACAAACCCAAGCACACTCATCGCAGTCAGGTGTCACTGGGACCAAAACAGTGTTAATTCAAAAATGGAGCTGAAAACGTTGATAGGAAGCACAGGAATGAGGGAACAGGACTGGATAGGGCAGCAGCCACCCGACCCCAGTGCTGCTGCCAGCTCCCACTCTCTTACAGAAACACACATAGCTCTCTGCCCATATAAAATATTTGTGCATCCTACATAATTTAGAATCCTATTAAATAACTTGACTCCCTTATGTTTCATAGCAGCAAATTCCATGAAATTTGCATGGAATAAAAATATAGCAACCATGGCAGTTGCTAATTTCTGAGCTATGCTCAGAGCAGCCTTTTACTTCCCCATAATGATTTTAAAACATTATCCTGCTGTTTCCTTTTTTCTATGCCTGGCATTGAAGAGCTCTGCAAATTATTTGAATTGTGCTGCTCTGAAAAAGAAAATCCTGTAGGGGAGGAAAAATTAAATTCAATCATCACTCTACCCTCTGTGAACTGTGAAAGTCTTGGGAACATGAAAAGGTGCTTTCGAAAGGATGTTAAGCATTCAAAAGATTAGACAGCAATGTGCAATTAAATGTGTTCCACAACCCTTTGTCAGAGTATCCAAAACCTTACTTCTGCATGAACTTCAAATCCTCCCACTGGGAGCTTGTTCAAGTGGTTTACTTTAAACCTGTACTTTAGATATTCCATACCTTTCACTTTTATAATTCTTCAGCATATGCTAACACTGGCAGAGTTAATAGTAACTGACTAATTTTAAACCCTGTGATTACTGGAGCTGATTTATATAGTAGCTTCACTTCACAATACTGCGAATCAGGCACGCAGTAATTGCCAAGTTCAATTTTAGCTCTGTCACACTGAAGCATTAGTTTTTATGCCTCAGCTGTTGCCTCCTCCATGCTATAGAGGTAAGTTGATAATGCAGCAGGTTTTGCTGTTAAATATCATAATATTATGATACCCCATGTCAGATTCTTGCAAGCTTTGTGAGTTATGCATCATCTATTAACTAAATACTTTTATTAAGGGAACTGTTTGAAAAGGTTCCTATTCTAATTTAGCTCAGAATACTGAATACTGGAGAGAGGAGGCAGGGGAATGCAATGATTTAATTCACCACCAGAAGTGACTTGGTGGAGAGAAGCACTCATCATCATCGTCATCAAGGTGCTGTGATAGGAAATGTGAAGGGCTTAAACGAAAGCCAGTGAACACAATCCTTCCAGCTGTGGCCCCTCACTCTGACCTCAGGCCATAACCTCCTGGCACATGTAGCAGCAGTGCCAGGAGCTGTTTCACCCCTCAGAACCAGGAGCTTTGGGGCTGCAAGTCCACGTCCAACAGCGAGTGGCATCTCGATCAAAGTATGGACATTCTCGGGAAACCTTCCCTCCCATCCCCGTGGATGCTGCTGGCAGGGCTCATGAAGCCTGGTGAGACAAGCAGAGAGGAAAAGATAGAGGAGATGGGGACACCAAAGAGCCTTTGCTAAGAAGAAATGGGGCTCCATAGCCCAGGAATGGGCTGCACTTGCAGGAGGAATGAGACTGCTGCTGAGCTGCTGCTGCTGCCTCGCAGCTGAACCAACACACACAGCTGGGCATTACCAGTAATCTCTTAATAGCACTTAAATCCACCCATCTCTTGGGCTTCAGGCTAGAAGACTTTCTTTCTTTTCTTCTTTTTTTTTTTTCATTATTGAAGTCTGCTCATATCAAATGTAACAAATGTGGGTAAACTGGAACTGCTTTCCTTCCCATTCACACATTCCTTAGTGCTCAGGATCAGCAAAGGTGGGAACATGAGCTGGAGCCCCAAAGTATCAGAGAAGGCTCTAAGGACAGGACACAGGCCTGGGGAGGGATCTGGGCACCTCCTCTGTGCCAGGGGCACAAGAGTGGGGTCTCTGCCCTGGCCCAGGGTTCATCTTTGCAATCCTTGGTATGGAAAGAGCACAGCGCAACAGAAAGGTCTCCCTGCACAGCCAGGTGCATATTCCTGGACTCTGCACTGATCTCAACCCCTGCCTGCCCTCCACAGCTCCCTCATCCCCAAGCAGATGCAGAGACACCAATCCAAGCCAACACCCACATGCTGGCCCCTGTGGGGGCTCCAGGGACCCTCCTCTGATGCCACCACTCAGCAAGCAGCGACTTGGCCACACACTGGAGAAATTCCCTCTGTCAGCACCACCCTTCCCTGATAAACCCCAGTTTCATGGGCACAGGACAGCTGTGCAATCCAGGATATTCACCAAAAACATGGATCTTACTCCAGCTCTGAAGTTCATTGCTTAGGAACTCAGCAAAACCCCTGGGGACACTGGTTCCCAGTCCAGTGGCCACCTCTCCCATTAACCCTCTCACCACTGGAGCAAGGCAGGAGCCTGAAAATGGGTAAGTTCGTCTTCCACTATTTTTTTCCCGCAGTTTTCCAAAAGGAAAAGAAACAGACAACATGCTAAACAGGGAGCACCCTGCAAGCCTGGAGAGCTGGAGCTCCATGCTGTCATGGCTCAGAGCAGTGTCCACGGCTCCCACAGCACAGGCAGCATCCTGCTCCCTGCAGTCCTTCGTGTGAGAAGGTGGGACACCTCACATACAGAGAAAGAGGAAGGAAAATGTGGGAATTTTCCCAAGTGTGCGGTCACTGGGAGGAAGGAATAGGATTGGTGAATTTTCCGTCTTTGATGATTTTGGTAAAACCAAAGCCACATGCCTCAGAATGCTTCAGGAACCCACTCCACAAATTAATTAACCACAGTTCCCAGGGATGCAGAGGTGGGATTGATTCTTTGATGTCTGAAGTCACATTGTTTTGCAGCCCACCAGGGATGTCTAACCAGTCCCATTTGTTTCAGAGCTCTGCCAAGGTCAGTGCTGCTGGCAGGCAGCAGCCTGGTGCAAACCACTGGTGGCTGCATCAGCCCTGTGTAGCACAGCTGGAGGATGCTGATGGCATCGATGTTCTCAGAGGTCTTCTGAAGCTAAAGCTGAGCTCAAACCACACTTTCTCACTTGCATCACCCCTGACTTTCTTATGATTATCTGATGATTGCCCAGAGTGCAAACTCCCCGTCAAAGCAGAGGGAGAGGCCACAGCCCAGCTGCAATCTCACCAAGCCCAGGGCTTGCAAGAATGCGGATTTCCCTGGCAGCAGGACAGGGAGAACCAGTCTGGTGTCAGACAACTCTCCCAGCACAAAGGCAGGGCCCTGCTCTGGTCTGGGGTACCACGTGCCCACACTGGCAATGCAGAACACACAGCACTTGGATTCTTCTAAAAAATAACCCTGGAAAGAAATTCCCTGGTAGCAGTATGATTTCTCTCTCCCTTATTCACCCACATTTCCACACTCTTTGTTCATTTTAGCTATATTTTTTAGGAACCATCCTTTCCTAAATGCCCAGTAGCACTTTTTCAGCTGTGGTATTGAAACTCTGCTGGGCCACACGTCATCGCAACAATACACAACACCTGAGCTCCTAAGTTAAAACAGAGCTTTGTACCCACAGGAGCCACAAAGGAAGCCAGCAGAGCTCATCCATATCCTCTGCTCATGCAGGGCTGGGAGACTCCACAGCCATGACCACACATCTGCCTGCAGAGCACTCAGGGAGGTTTGCATCCTCTGGGCACATCCTTGCCAGAAAAAAGTGCTTTGGGTTGGAAGGGACCTTAAAGTCCATCCAGTTTCACCCCTCATTCTATGGGCAGGGACACCTTCCACTATACCAGAGTGCTCCAAGCCCCGTCCAACCTGGCCTTGGACACTTCCAGGGATCCAGGAGCAGCCACAGCTTTTCTGGGCACCCTGTGCCAGTGTTTTACCACTGTCATCGTAAAACACCAAAACAAAACCTCTCTTATATCCAGTTTAAATTGACCCTCTATTAGTTTAAAACCATTACCCCTTGTCCTATAGCAGCAGGCCCTGCCTGTGTTTGTCCCCACCTTTATCGGCCCCCTTAAGAACTGAATATGCAAGAGCTGGAGCTTGCACAGCATTTTACCACCCATAATTTCATGGCTTCCCACCAGCTGTGAGCTCTGTTTCACTTTGGGACAGAAAAGGGGCATTGGCACAACTAACACTGGAACACTGCACCCTGGGGGAAGCTGTGGAACAGAGCTCTAGAGTCCAGAACTGCCCCAGCAGCACACCCCACCCAGCCCTGCACAGAAAACACCTCCTGCTCACAGTGGGGAGCTAATCCCTCCAGCAGGATAGCCAAGTCATCCCCACCCGCGTTTTATAATTTGCAGATAACAAACTAAATGCAACATTAAGCTTAAAATAAAAGTACTGACATCTTTGCACAAAGAGATCTTGGCTTCCCTTTCTAATGCATTTAGCTGCCTTTTAAGAAAGTGCCCTCATTATTTTCTGTGAAAGGAAAAGAGGCAAGCAGGTGGTCCCTGGCTGCATGTGTCATGTGTGCCCTACCACGCTGTTATGTGACTAAAGGGAACATTTACACGGGTCTGAACAGCCGCTTGCGGTGGGCATGGGGACAGCAGAGCCCCCAGATGCTGTTCTCCTCACACCTGCGGTGCTACACAGCAGCATGGAGTGGGTTGGGTTGGAAGGGAACTTAAAGCCCATCCCATTCCACCCCCTGCCATGGGCAGGGACACCTTCCGCTACCCCAGGTTGCTCCAAGCTTTGTCCAACCTGGCCTGGAACACTTCCCGGGACAGGGCAGCCGCATCATCAGATACTGCTGGACAACCAGCCTGTGCCGAGTTTTCAGCAGCCCCAGCTCACAGTCCGTGTGTGCACCTGCAGCTTTGGGAGCTGGCTCTGGACAAGTATGCACAGGAGCCTCTGGTGCTCATGCAAGGCACCTCACACACCCCAGAGCTACTGATGCAATTCCTGCTGACATGCTGACACACCCAGCACCAGCAGGGAGCACTTTCCCACTGCTTCCCATTTTCCCATCACAGTTAGGAAAAAAGAAAACCAAGAAACCCCCCAAACTGCAAGTGTCTGTTGTTGTTCAGATGAGAAAACACAAGATATTTCACCAAAGTCTCACATGCTGACACACAGAGAGACTTTATTTAAAGCATTGGAAAGCTTTGTGGCCCACCTCCTCAGGCTGCCCAGTGCCCCCCAGCTTCAGATGTAAATGTGAAACCAGTTTGTTAGGGTGAGATGCTGCATCACTGAAGTGAGTGAAGGGAGGAGGGAGAATGAGGAGCATGAAGAATTACATCAAGAACTGGCCCCCAGAGACCTGTGTGATGCACATCCCCACATCACACTGGCAGCTCCCAGCATCCAGCCCCGCTGGGGTTTATTTGCTCCAGAGCAGGAATTCATTTTGCACTCGACTAATGTAAGCCCAAAGTGCTTTCAGACAATACTCCTCTAACAGAGACATCACAAAAGCCATTACTCTCCTGTTTAAGAGTCAAACTAAGCAAATACAAAGGTAACTTTATTTTAAACAAACTACCATCACCACAAACAATGGATACCAAATATTCTTTTCCAATATACAAGGAATTTAACTTTAATTTTTGCTCTTCTTGAAGGAGTCAAGAATACCAGCTTGGCAAACACCAGCTTGTGCAGCAACACGATGAAGAAACTGGAAAACACTTCTCTCCAAAGCCTCTTCCTTAATGAGAGATAAGGAAGTTTAATAATACATTTAATTTCAAGATCTCTTTCCTCCTACTTTCTAAAAAAGCATATAATCCAATGACACACTGAAAAAAAAATTCTTTCTAAGTTATTTCTAAATTGTTCCCAGTTATGTTCTTGAAAGTATTTCCAGTTGTCTGTGACATTATCAGGCTTCCTACCCATCCCACCAGCATCCTCAAGGACTGGAAGGGGGCTGTGTTTGCTGCTATCACTGGATAGATCCAAAGCAGCTTAGAGGAATAAATTTGCTGCACAGGGAACAAGCCTGGTCCTGGTATCCTCCATGCCACAATATTGCTTGTTCACACCATCTCTGACTTCAGCCCTGTTTCACAGAGCCAGGAACTCCAGGTTACAGCTAGCATCAGTCACCTGGCACCTTTACCTGTATCCAGGTGATTCCTGAATGTCATTTTTGCTAAAAAGCACAGAGATACCTGCAAAGCTGCTATCCCAAAAACTGCCACTGCTACCACTCTTTCCATGCGGGGAAACTCAGAGCTGAGGTGGGCATGGCTGGGATGAAATGCTGGGATGACCAAGCCATGTCCTCTGGAATGCGCAGTCCCAGGGGAAGACTCCAAACAGGGCAGCAGGTGGGAGCTCTTCACCAAAACCACCCTAGGGGCTTTGCACAGAGCTTTTCCCCCTCTCTGCCTTGTCCTGGATGCCACGGGCAGTGCGGAGCTCTGGCAGCAATGCCCTACCCTGGTTTATAAAGCTCCTCCGGGGTGGAGGCTCCACCACTGCCCTCCTGCCCTCCCAGCAGATCTTCCTGCACCTCAAGGGCTTCATTTGACCACGGGCAACACAGGGAAGTGAAGATTACTCCTCCCACCACCCGGACAGCTGCTCAGTGCTGATGCTGAGCCTTGTTCCAAATATATCCTTGGAAACAGAATCCTCTCCTGCAGCCCCAGCATCACCCAGCATACACTGCTGGTGCCAGTCCCAGCACAGGTCTTCAGCCCAAATGGCAATGCTGCAGGTTTCAGTGCTCCTCTGACGACAATCTTCTGGATGCTGGGACACCTTATAGGAACACCCTCTAGAGTCCCACCACCCCTGTTCCCATGCTGGAGGATGCAAGGAGGACCAGAAAGCCCAACAGCTGCTGGAGGCTACCAGAACATCCTCTTTAACCTCCAGTCCCACCGCAATGCCACCACAGAACCAAAACAGTGCCAGAACACCAAGACAGCTTTGGCTGGATGTAGCCCCTGAGCCCCAATCCTCAGCTGTGTCCATTCAACACCATCCCCGGTTTGAGAAATGGCATTTTTTAGTGGGAACTCAAGTGCCACAGGGAAACAGGGTCCTGCATGGGCAGGTTGGTTCTTGCAGAGTATCTCACAGCTGTGCTGCCCTGGAACAGGAGCAGCAGGCCAGATTCCCCCAGCCAGGGAACCAACCTGGGCATCCTTTAATTCTGTGGAAGGGAATTAACTGGACACTGCAAGAGTTGTAGATGCACAGCAATCTTAAGCCTTCATCAGCCTTACAAGGGCTAATTTATTATCCTTTCTGCTCCAAAAACAAGCTCTGCCTTCATTTACACCTTCACCAGCTCAAAGGAGGTTTCAGAGGTAAAAACCTGGACAAATTTTATCAATGAGTTCAAATCCTGAGCTAAATCAGAAGAAGGAATGGATTTACCCTAATCCCCTCCAAACATTCATCAACATCACCTGCCAGCTCAGCAGGATTTAATCTCTTTTTAATCCTTCAAAAGCAGTGGAGTGGATGGGGAAGAGGTTGGACACACAGCAATGGTGGATTTGTCCCTCCCTCTCTCTCTCTCTCT
>VYZQ01007740.1:12104-47782 GCA_013400655.1 Mystacornis crossleyi | reverse complement strand
CTTTTCCAGGCTAAATGGTTCTAATCTAAGTGATGAGATATTCTTGTTGAGAACACAAGCTATTATGCCTCAGTTTTGACAGGCCTTCACTGTAGCTTAAAATATACATCTTCTACATGAATACATCTCTCACTAGTGCACACTGCTGTTTTTCCTCAAATTGAGAGACTCTAGCAGTAACAATACTGCCTGTGCGTGTCTATATAGATGTGTATATATACATATTAATGTAGTATCTCTGATTTCTCTCTGAATGCAGTCTTCCATCGTATTTAATTGTACTCAGTATGGACATGATGTAGTTTTGTAGAGCCCAGAAATGACTTTTTAATACCAGAAGGAATTGGTATAGTGAGACATAGTGACCCCCAGCCTCACAGACTGTAACTTCCACATTTCTTTCTTAAAAGGGCTGCTGCTTTTGCCTGCCAACTCCCACTGAATCCCTAGCCCCATGTCAGCTGGACGTGGTACATTTTCCCCTCTTGCAAACACCATGGATATTGTTAATTTTGCCTACATGTGAACTGCTGGAGCAATCTCCAATTTTTAAAAAAGATCTATTTATACCTCTATCATTAAATCACTTCTCACTTTCATTTTTTTTATTGTCACTTAAACCTCCAACAGTCCTAATTTCTAACTGATAAAACCAAATCATACTGGATTGGGCCCAGTTCTCCTCCTACACTAGTGTTACATTAGCATAACCAGAGCTTTCAGTGAAATTAGTCTTGTTCACTTTGCTGGGAAACAAAGAAAAAGAATCAGTCCTACTGTTTCCTCCCTAATACATTTACAGGAGGAGTTTAGTCCACAAATACATATGCATGGCCCAACACTGGAGGGAGAATTACTCAGTTGGCCAATGAGTATTGCAGCAAATCTGATGTTTCATTGTCACCAATCATTTTCAGCAAGAAAACTGGCTCATTTCAGTTATCACAACACCTGCAGACACTAGAATTAGACAGTAGACATTAGTATGAACACCAAACAAACCAAAATAAAATCAGTCCTACATCTGCGTTGAAACAACTCCACAAACACCACGAGGGAAATTATAAATGAGATTGACTGGACTCTACTGTGTTACAGATAATTGCACATCTAAGCAAATTAAACATGGCCTGCAGATCTGATCTTTCCCCCACTGCTTTTGACTGTTCTCACAATAGTTGATCTGTTATAGAAAAAAAAAAGATCAGGGGACTGCAGCAGTGTGACAACCTGTTACCCAGGACCAGGCCCTGGGTTTTGCCCCAGGCCAGCGTAAAACCATGGGCTCTGCAAAGCCTTGTCTCATCTGACTTATTCAGTCCTCTACACTTCTAAAAACAATATGCACCTTTGATTTTCACTTCAAAGATCCTGCTTCAGCAGGGTTAACGAGAAACAAAGAAATCACAAAGCAAATTAAGGCTTAATCATTGTGCAATTCCCTTCGATAACTTAATTGGCTCATCCTCACTGTTTTGCACTGTAATTAACTATATCTCAGAACCAAAGGTAAAACATGCTTCAGTTCAAGGTCACAAAACAAGCAGAAAGAGGCAAGAACAAAAGCAAGATGTCCTGACTTGTCACCTCCACTCAGTCCCCTTCTTCAACCACTAGGTAGCATCCACTCTTCAAGTTGACACAAAACCCAGGAAACCAAAGTCAGTGCTAGCTGCTAAATAAAAATGAGAACAGAGGCTGGGAAAAGGAGCCTTTCCACATTGATCATAGACAAGAACTGCCGCTTAAGTCAGTGTTTGATGTGCAGTATGTCTGACAAATAGACTTAGATACAAAGTTATCTAGCTCTTTTTACACATCCTTGTAATAACTTACAGCAACTATGGACTTAAAAGATTCAAGCACCACTTCTGAACTCAGCTGTAATTTACTCTCCTTGCCGAGCTGTTTATCATCCTAATGGCCCTGCCAAAACTAGAATAAATTCCACCAGACATATCATTAAGGTATTTAGTAATCACTACAAGACAGTGACATAATTCACTAAACCCAAAATACCCCAAAATGCTGCTTCTGTCCTTTTACAGTTACTGAAGTGCCTTAATGAAATTCTATTTGGCTGCAAAGTGAAGATATGGATGGATTTACACATAACATAGAAATAGTCCATTTAATTAGCAGCTGAGATGTTTAATGGCTGGTATTAATTTCTGCTAAACACTGAGATAACTCTCAGCTGAAAGCTCTGAATTCAGAGAGTTGTTCAGGATTCATTTTACTTTAAAGGCTCAAAGGTAAATTTCAGAAGCAACTGCACAACTAAGAAGTCTGAGTTATGAGCAAATCAAGATACCAACATTCCGAACTAAGAAGATCTACAGAAATTGCTCCAGTGTGACCATCCCACATCCATCCCAGGCTGTAGTAAATACTCTCTGTTGCAGCCCCAGAGGACAGTGCAGTTAGAGAGGTGCAATTTGCTCCTTACCCAAAAGCCCAATTACCATACTCCACAAAGCATGAAGATGGAGAGATTGTGCAATTGCCATCCCGGCTATTATCACCAGCTGTGCTGCTCCAGCCCAGCTCCGTGCCCCTTCAAAGAGGTCACTTATATGTAACAGGAATTCCTCAAACAACACCACCCACAAACACACTCCAAGGCAAGCAAACCAGCTACAAGCACTCACAAGATGCTGCCCCTTGGCATGGGAGCAGTAAAGACTATTCACTGTTTTCCAATATTTCAGCATCAGAAAACAGAGCTAGGGAAAGGTCTGGCATCTGAAATGACACATTCTGTCAGCCCGAGGACCCACAGTTACAAACAAAGTCTTTATTTCCTCCTTGGAATAAAGCCTGGCCAAATCTCTCCAGCCCTCAGATAGGATCAGCAGGAGAGAAGCATCCCCACTTTTGAGCTCTTACAAAGGCACTGAGTGGCGCCAATTCCCGCTGCAGAGCCGGACTCACGCAGACAAGCCAGCACGACTGGCCTTGCTTTTCATCTACAAACTTCACTTTTTAAGCATGCTGAGCACAGAAACCCTTCAGTGTCTGTATTACCAACCTCTTAATACTTTTTTGTGCAGTCCTAAGAACATGGCAAAAATAAACTGAGGCTTCCACTGCCTGTTGAAAAACAAAGGAAAAGCTTGTTCGTGGCAACTAAAGCAAAGCTCATTTTACTCTTTCCAGTCACTGATACACAAAGCGCAAACCCCTGCATTCCGTGATGGAAATACAGGGCCTCCAGGGAGACCCTATAGCACCTTCCAGTACCTAAAGGAGCCAGAAGAGAGCTGGAGAGGGATTTTTAAAAGGGCATAGAATGACAGGACAAGGAATAATGGCTTCAAACCAACAGAGGACAGGCATAGATTAGATATAATGAAGAAATTCTTCCCTTTGAGTATGGTGAGGCCCTGGCACAGGTTACTCAGAAAGGCTGCAGTTGCCCCATCCCTGGAAGTCTTCAAGGACAGGTGGGATGGGGCTTTGAGTAATCTGGTCCCGTGGAATGTGTCCCTGCCCATGGCAAGGGATTTGGGATTGAATAAACTTTGTAGTCCCTTCCCACCCAAATAATTCCATGGCATTTCCTCAGTAAAAGTAAAAATACCAGCCTTCTTCCACATACACAAAACCCCACATTTTTCTTTGTTGCTTGTAGGTTATTGATTTTCAATTGTTCAAGTATAAGTGAATCTGTAAGGCTTCATCTCTAACTGCCCTGAGTGTGCTTTTATGTTATAGAGCAGTTCCAGGCAGCAAAATGTCAAAATAAACAAGATAAACAGGTAACTGTAACAAGTTTTCCCAAGGGTAGAAAAACATTAGCAGCACCTGCTGCGTTTCCATCTGTTCTGAAGTACCCAGGAGAAAAAAACCCAGAACTTTCGTGTAGCAAATAATTTGAAATGACTGGTCTTGATTCCTTTAGGAAAATCCAGGCTGTGTCAATAAATAAATAATTATACATATACACATTTCTATACAATGAGGAAAGCAGTATAAGATCTACTCTAGAATCTTAAGGGCTTCAAGTCAAAGTGCAGCTCTTTTTCCTTCACCTGTCTATTCCTCTCTTTCAGTGGTGGCCTGCAGGAAAGGGATGAGCCCTGGGAAGGAGGGAAATTTCTGGTCTAGGAGACATCAGGAGAGTCTCATGTGAAAGCAACTGCCCTCAAGGTTTGCAAAGGCCCTGCTACCACTTTCATGCATGGTTTGGTTATGACTAACCCAGGTAGGGTTTAACCTGTGTCACTGCCTAAATACTTAACGTTTCTCACACCCCCTCGGCTGGGCTGGGTGTGCTGGGGCTTGGTGTCATCAGCTCAGTCAGGAGCACAGCAGCTCTGCGGGGACAGGTGGGCTGGGAGGGGCACAGTCAGTGCAGGGCAGAAAGAGGGACAGGTCCTGTGTGTGGAAAACACCCCTTGTCACCACTCTTAATTCCTTCATCACCACCAGCAGGTCAGGGAAAGTCACAAGCTACCAGGACAGAGCAGCTCTGTTTTCCACAGGAGACATCTGCTTTCTAGAACATCTTTTAACTTTCCCATAAAGAACATTCTGCCAAGGAAGCCAAGCCTCTTTCCCTCAGCACCCCCACTCCTGGGGCAGAACTGCCCCCTCCTACCTCAGTGAGGTGTCTCTCCTGGTTTATTCTCACCAGTCCCCACTGCAACTGGATGTGATTCCAGTTTCAAACTGCCTCTGGGTGTTGGAACCCTACAGAGCCCTCGGGGCTGGCACAGCAGCCAGAGCAGGACAGAATCCTCCTCTTCCAGCCATGCACTGCCTGGGAAAGCACAGCCTCTCCCCAGGGGGATTTAAGCCCTCGGGGGTGGGTATGACTCCCCCCCGCCCTGCCCAGGGGCAGCTCATCAGCCCATCAGCCCCATCCTGTCCCTGCCTGGCCAAGCTGTGCCCAGGCTACCATTCCTACAGCTTGGGGCTCTCCAGAGCTGACATAAAGCAAGAGAGAATCGTGCTTTGGGAGCATTTGACAGTAATCACTTCATTTTATTAACAACTAAATAATAGCTGGGGAGGGAAAGACAAAGAAGACCAAAAAGCAAAAGCTTACTAAACTACCAATATATGTGTTCATTTAATAGTTTCCAAAGTGTGCTCTGGTTTTCTCTAGATTTCTTAAGTTTTCCTTACTGTATTGCCTGTTTCTCTGCAGCCAGACACCCGTTCCCTGCCACCTGCGTGTCCCAGTGCCATAAAAAACCTTGGGTCATTTTTCATATTAAGGGGTTTCTTAACTTCATTGTCCTGGCCAGGTCCCAGTTTAAGTACAATCCCTTCAAATATTCCTCTTATTTCAACCAGAAATGTCTATTACAATTACTTTCTGCAAATTGTTTTGGAGCTTTTTCCATGCCCTTTTTTTTTTTTTTTTTTTTTTAATTGCAGAACAGCTGTCACTTTTCACCCAGGAGATGGTCGTATTTTAATGCCACATTAATACCTCTATCCTACACACTTATCAAAGCCAGTGGAAACCTACCTTGAGGCAAAGCAACTTGCCTACAGTTGAGAAAACAATTCTGCACGCTATTTCCAGGGAAATTCAGGAATTTTGCTTGCAGGAGGAGCACAACGATGAAGGAAGGACGTAACAGTTTATTAAATGTGCTATGTATAAAATATTCTACGTACGAAATAAATTACGTGCTTCAACTGGACAGACTTATAAAATGGTTTGATGGCTCAAGTCTATTTAAAAGGTAATCTAAGCAAGCCGTGACTGTACAGACATTGCACCTAATCTAATGGACATTAAAGTTTCCCTGACCTCTTAGAAGCAATCATTTGAGTTAAAAACCTTATCAGGAGACCATGCTTGGAAGAAAACGTAGAAACATATTTCAGTTAATGGTTTAGACCCACCTTGTTTGCTCTGGAAACCGACCCTGTACTGTAAATTCTATCTCTGCTGTACAGTACTTATAGCCCATGAATAATGGATATCATAAACAAGCACTAGAAAATGAAAATTCAGTTAACAATATTATGGAGCCTCCATTCACAAGTGTAGTTCATGAGTGATATGAATTTTATGGTTCTTATCACCAATGAAAAAAATTTGCATATCCCATCACAGAGTTCTTACAAGAACCTATTCTGCATTTCTTATCTCAGGGTTTTTGTGGTAAGAAATATTGCATTAGGTCCAGTGATTTACATTTTTCCAATAAAATTCTAAATATATATGCAATCGCTCTTTACTGACTGGTTTCATGTCATAAATTAGAAGCTTGGAGGTAAATACATTAGGACAAATATTGATTTCTAAATAGTCACCATGAGTGAGATTTTATCCTGGTAATAAATTATCACACCTCTTGTCTTTTATATCTCTGTCTTATCTCCCAGTCACTATACTTTGTGACAAGTAAGTAAATAAATGACACTGCCTCACTTCTGACAGTTCAATTCATTTAGTTCCATGTGGTAAAAACAGCAGGTATGAGTCTATGAAAGGGTTTTCTGGTAGCTGTGCTCAGATAGACATTTTGAGATTCGCCACTATCATAAACACTGTTTTCAGTGTGTCACATCACCAAGCATTGCAGGCTTCACTGTAGAAGCAGCAGATGAAGTCCAGTGCCTGTTGGAAGAGATTAGGAAAAAAAGTAACAATACTGCTTGGGGATGTCATTGAATGAATAGTCCTTGTTCATTCAACATGTCTGCTCCATGGCTTTTCAGAAATTCTTTGGTTTAATGGATATTCTTTGTTTTACTGGAGAGCCTCAGCCTCTAGTACCTTAACACCATGGCTATGTGTGACATCTGGTTAGGAAACGGGAGCTCAGGTTACTGTTACAACTGGACCCCTCCATACTCCCATCTTCCCTGCTACGCAACCAGCACAGAGACGCCCCCAGAACAGCTCCAGTCAAGCCAACACAGGAATATAACCAGTGCAACTGTGGACAGAACCCACTGTCTGAAGAACTGAATGAGTACAACAAAACCTGCCCCAAAACAGAGGTGGAGAAAAGAACACAAATAGAATGTCTTGGATACAGCACCCTCACAAAGCTCTGTGATGGAGACCAAGTGCGTGTCAGCCCTCACTGTGCCTCCAGCCCAGGGTGACCCTCTCTGTCCCACCCCTTCCCTAAAACCCACCACCACCTCGTGCCCTGACTTGCAACCACACCCCACTGTTCACAGCTCAGCTGTGCTGTCCTTCCCAGGGAAGGGCAAGGAAATGGGTATGACAAACTCTGCTTCCATTGCACCTGATGGATAGACATATGGATAGGCACAGAGAGGCACAAGAAAGACAAAGGGCCTTGGAGGAGCACACAGTGAGGAAACCAGTGGCTGTATGGAGAAACTTTCTTCCCTGATGAGGAAGGCCAGAGTGCGTCAGGCAGCTGGCTCACAGGCAGGTGAAAGAAAACATGTGATCCAAGGAGATGTCTCAGATGCCCTGGGTCATTCATCTCCAGGTCTGAGCTGGGCTGCTGAGATATATCTGAACTCAAGTACGTTTGTCAATTCAATCTGCTTTCTGGGACTCAACAAAACCCAAGTTGATGTTCCAAATATTTATTACAAAGTAACTGCTAGTGGAGAAAAAAAATCAATAGGTAGTCCAATGGCAGATTTATTACATTTTTAACAGGTAAAGGGAATTAATCTATTTTATGAACAAAAATGGCAATAAGAAAGTATACTGAAGGATTCTCAATCAAACATTAAAATGAAAGCAGCATATACAATACACATTTATATATAAATATATTGGTTACATTCTTCTTAAATAGATTAAACAACATTCATTAACAACATCCAAAAATATTTCTTTGTGGCAAGAAAATCTTCCTTCACAGCAACACTGCCCCTCCATAAGTTTCCACGACAAGAATTTCAGAATTTGGGACTAGAATAGGTATTCAACACACCAGATCAAACCCAGAGCAAGTGATTTGAAATTAGTTTATATGAGATTTCAATGAGACTTAAGGCCAGATATGCAACAGGTGGAATTGGCAGAGTGTGACTTAAGCTGTGGGATCTCATTGAAATCTCAAATTTGGATTAAAGCTAGATTCCCATAGGGAAACTGTGACACTGCTCAGAATTCTCAGCTAAAACACACTTCCCCTTTTCTGTAAACAAAGGCTAACAAAAATAAACTTTCTGTACCCTGTTAACCATTTCTTAACATAAAAATAAGAAGCTGCTCCGGTAGTTTTAAAATAAGTCAATATAAAACTCTATCCTATCCTAAGCGCTGCCTCTCCCAAAGTGCTAACAAATGGCACAGTGTTTCCTGTTTGAGGCCACATTCCCTGCTTTCCATGGTTCACATTGCAAACCTCAGCTCCAGCAGGACTGAGCTCAAGCCTCCAACCATGGTGGCTGAATCAGCCCAGCCCTGGGCACCTCCCTGGGACACTCAGAGCCCTTCTGAACAGGTTGTGCCAGGGCTGTGCTCCCTGTGCTGCCAGAGCCGTGCCCAGCCTGCAGGGTCTGCACTGCAGGGAGCTGCTCACCCGCCCCCCAGCACCGCAGGTACTTTGCCTGTCCCCTGCAGAGACCCGGGCAGGAGCTCACACCCTGCAGCGGAAGAAAAGCAGATCGTTTTGCATAGTTTGGTTGAGCGGTGACTGTGAGTCCTGGGGACATACCCTATCATGTGCCTGCTGCTCCCACTCCTGCCAGGTGTAGCAGGGACTCTCACAGCTTGACTGTTTGGGATCTCTTTGGACTTGGTTTGGTTCAAATACTTGCTGGCTGTTACCTTCGGAGCCTGAATAAGAAATAGTGCAAATACAAGCTTAAAGAATAATAAAACCAAACCATACCACATTACCTTCACTGAACATTCAGTTAAAGAGACAAGAATCCATAAGATGAAACCCCAGTTTTGGGGTATGTGAGATATTTGGCAAACTTGCACAAGATTCTTCACAATTGTCCTAAAGCAGTACATTTCACTTGGCACTAGATGCTTCAAATTATTTGCTAATGTGATTCTAACTAACACTGTTGTGGTGAATTGCAAATGACTTTGAAGACTAGTCATGGAACACGGGACATCTCCCTGGTGTGATGGGACAAACACTCCCTGCAGTTATGGATTCCTCAGTGCTTTTCTTATCCAAGTTTAACTCAAAATGATTTTGCTTGCATGGAATGGTGTGAATTCATCCAGGGTGGTTTTTCTGGAAGGCGAACAGACAACAGTTATTTCTGAGGGTCAAAATACCTTTATTTGGCCATGCTGAGGCAGATTAAGAGGCCAAAACAGAACTCAGTTTGATTCCTATTATGGGAGGCTGGCTGCAGTGCATTTTAAAACAACAGTCATCTGAAGTGGCTGAGATGTTCAAGTTTGAAACTTCCTAAGTGCCAGGGCACCCTATAAATGCAGGGCCCCCCTGGTACTGCAGTGACCTTCATCCTGTGGCAGCAGCAGCAGAGACACTCAGTCCTCACGGAGGCAATGCACCACACAAAGTTCCTTGGCCCACTTCAGAAAGAGACCTAATTTCTCTCAATTCCTCTTCCCCCCAAAAATCAGCAGAAGGGACATTCAGCAGCAAGTTGGTTTCAGAAAGCAGTGCACAAATGGCTTACTATCTTCAGTAAGGATTAGGCACACAGCCTGCTCAGGCTTTGGGGAAATCCTACGCACCTCCATCTCCAGGCACCTACAAAGTCTGGTCTCAGTGTTTCAGGGCTCAGTGCTAGGAACTAGTCGTGCTTTGACAAGAACCAAAGAGAGAAGACTGCAGTCCTTGACCAGGGGCAGGGCTGCCTACTGTCCTCGTTAGATCCCCAGGGCTCAGACCTGCCCCTCTCCCTGCTGTGCCACTCAGCACACTGGCATCAAGGCAGGTGTGCTAACATAAAGGTAGAGTTGCACCAGGGGAGACTTACCTGTTGATTTTATGGGATTGTTTCAAAGCAGGATCCACATATTTAAAGCCATAAAGAGATGAATTCACAATGAAGCTAAGGAAACAAAGAAGTCATATTTACAGACAGCTGCCGTCACACACACACACACCCTTTCATACTCCAGTAAAGAAACAGCCTTATCTTTGCCCATGTACTTGTGCCTAACGTGATACTGGCCTCTCCAGCACTTCATGACATTGTTTGCAATGATACAGAGAGCACAGTTCAGGCTTTAACAGAACTGATGCATAATTATGCTTACGTAGCTTTTAAGGGACTAGTATGCTTAACTAGCCTCCCAGTTCCATGAGTTAATTAGTTTTGTACATGAATAAAATGGGAAAAAAATCTCCACTTTTTCTCCCGTCAGCAAATTCATGTTCTGTGATGGGCAAAAGTAGGGATTTTTGGAAAAAACACTGCCTTCCCCTTCTCCCTTTGTCTGTAAGTGTAAATGTTACTGGAACTTAAAAGCTGCGATCTGCATTACACAGATGGGACTCTGCTATGTTCATCTTTTTTTTTGTGATGTTCATGTAGCAGTGACTTTTGAAAGATGTTTGGAATGACTGCTGGCCATGACAGGATACTGCCTAAATTAGAATCAGGCTCCAAGTATCTTCCTGCAATGAGATTATGTCATATGTCTTATTCTTACTCATGGCCTGGGAAGAAGAGTGCAAGGGTACTTAATACCTGTAGATATTCAATTAAAATGAGTGCATCAGACACACACTGGTCTGGCTTCTGCCTGCCTCACATCTAGCCCAGGCTAGCTTCTAAACCTTAAGAAGAAAGAAAAAGGAAAACACACACCATGCCCATACATACGCCTGCTGGCTAATACAGTTACCTATCTAAAATGTAAAAAGCCATGCAATTTACACTTTGTTTGATACAGTTTGGGTTAAGTTAATGCTAGAAAAATAGAATTCAGAGGGAGGGGAGAAAGGTTTGTGTGTAATAAATGGCAATGTTACTGTCTCTTGAAGGTTGCATTTCAAGCATAACTGCATTTCTCCATGCACTCTGAACGCTTCCCTTTTCGGGTATTGGCATGCTTGTGGCAAAAGCAACCAAACCAATTAATTAGGCACACAGTGAAAGATGACATATGAAAACAAAAGATCAAAAGATCAGTCATTTCCATTCTGAAAATCCTTACTCAAGGTCTTGATGTCGCAGCAGTAAGCTAAGCATGAAAGGTCGCAGACTCCTTCCTTGCATGAGGGCAACACCAGCTGTGCAATGCACACAGCTAGAAAGGCTCTTATATATTATATATACAACTGTAATCCAGAATAAATAGTACTGTCCTGACTCATAGGTGTATTTCAGCGTGGTTGTTGTTGGTTGTTACGGCTGGAGAATGCTTGCTTTTCATCCCTTCTGTCCCGCCCTTGGACATATCAATGAACAGCAGCCTGGGAGTCCACAGTGTCAGCAATATCCTTTTGTATTCCTTCCGAAAATTCTGGTTAAGAAGCCCATAGATCACAGCATTGAGGCAGCTGTTAAAATAGGCCATAAAATAGCTCAGGACAAAAAGCCATTCTGGAATGTGTGGCTGCACTTTTGAAGGATTAATTGAAACAGCAAGGCCAATAAAGTTTAATGGTCCCCAGCACACAGCAAAAAGGACAAAAACCACAAACATAGTCAAGAAGTTTCGAATGTCAGCTGCCCTGAGCTTCTGCTTGTAGTCTTGTCTCACCCGGTGTTTGACTTGAATCACCAAAATCCAGATCCGTAGGTAGCAAAATGTCACGACAGAGAGCGGGACGATGAAGTGAACCACCACCACCGTGATGGTGTAGGATGTGCTCACCGTCTGGGCAAAGGTGCAGGAGTAAATCCGGGGGTCATACTGCAAGGAGCCGACAAAGAAGTTTGGCACAATTGCCACCACCGTGAGTATCCAGGTCAGGCAGAGATAGCAGCAGGTGTTCTTCAGGTTGAAGAGCTTATCGTACCGAAGGCTGTGGCAGATGTAGCAGTAGCGGTTGATTGCGATCGCCGTGATGTTGAAAATGGACCCGATGACACTTAAGCCCATCAGGAACCCACTTATCTGGCAGTGGACATTTCCCATGGTCCATCCATTGTGGAAGATGGCACTCAAGATCAGAGGGTATGGATAAACTGCAACCACAAGGTCTGCGACGGACAAGCTGACGACAAAGATGTTGCCTACAAAAAAGAAGAGACCATGAGAGGTTAGTGTAGGTCCAGATGGCTAACTTGCAACTCAGAACTCCTCTTTAGGCCTAAGTCTTCTCATGGGCTTCACTCTGCTCTCCACTTGAAATTTGAAACCCTAGAAAATAAGACTGTGCTCTACTAGTGACAGCAGTGGAGAGTAACTAGGCACAATTGACCTGCATGTTCCTTATTAGGAATATTCTAAATTGGAAGTGTTAACCTTAACTTGGCTATAGCTGGGGATCAGGTACCTGTTGTCCTTTTAGTTGTGTAGGAGAGAAGGATTTTGCTCTCCTTGTTCATCAGCCTGACTGTCTCTGACCATCATGGGCCAAAGGAGTATGGTAGGCAGGTTACGTTTTCAGTTCATTTCACCGACAGCAGTTGCACAGGAAAGGTCTCTTTTGTTCTCTTGCATGTAACCAGGTATGCATTCACCAGCATTTCTGCACTGTTCATGCTAAGGATTGTGTGTTCTTCAAGGGAGCATGGTGCAGCCAGTCTTGACGTGCTTATCTTATTTGGTATATTTTCCTGTTCTTTTAATGTTAAAGTTGCCCAGGGCAATATGGAAAGTCATTCACTCCTTCACTGTCTGGTCCTGGGCAGAGAATGTGGTTAATAAGCTGCAGTCAGCCATCTCTGCAGAGTATGTGCTGCAGGTTGTTCATTTAGGCTCTACAACAAAGAGAGTCGAGAGTTTCTGCAAGTATAAAATAATTTAAGCCTTACTGGATTGAAAATGCTGCATTCCGTGGGACAACACCCACCAGCTCCACTGTGTGGGGCAGCCTCCAATGACCTGGGTGACCAGTGACCTCCTAACAGTATTACTGCTCATTTCATGAGTCTGGTGCATTTTAAGGGAGGCAAAAAGCCTTTCTGTTCAGTTTGCCAGTCAGCATAGAGGACTGCATGAAGAAAAGGACCTCGAGGTCTTGTGGGAACTGGTGTAACTACACAATCAGCTATAAAGTTGAAAAGGACATCTGTCAATACTCAGCATTTTGATGACCACAAAGTGTCATTTCAGCAGGAGCTCAACACTTCAGTTAGAGGACAGCACACTAGAAAAAGTAGTTGGTTCTCCTAACTCTGCAACTTTCAGGTGTATCTGCAGTGCTGGGAAGGAATATATTACTAGACAGCAGATATACATACACATAGAGAGTATATATAGAGAGTAGAGTTACGTGTAACACATTTAAGGTGTGAACACCTATGCCTCTGTGTGATACAGGCAACATCCCATCCAACTGATCACACCTGCACCTTCTCTTCAAACCCTCATATCCTGCTGTCTAGTAGAGTAGATATATATTTTAAAAAATACTAAAAAGAGGTATTTTTCTGTGGTATCCCTGAAAGGACACTCTGACATCTCAATTCAACAAGGTCACAGGCTTTAGCACTTGGAAAATACACCCAAGAGCTGTTGGAAAGCATGGCTGCATTGCCATTGCAGTTGGGTCATGGCTATGTTTGTGCCAACAAAAACTATCAGGACAAGTCAACAGTTCATATCAGGCCACTTCATGCTGACCGGAAAGCAGTCCAGACTGGAGAATAGCCCCCGGCAGTGTGGAGCTGAGGCAGCTGACACAAAAGTGTCACTTAAAAATAAGTATTAGCAGAGGTCATGTGAAGTGCTGAAATCTTTTAGAAAGAAATTTTACATACACAGGTTTACCACAGCACACAGCTCCTGCGTCTGCTGGGCCTCAGTGCTGCTTTCTTGCTGATTTAATAACTTACTGAGAGCCTTTTAAAATGCAGTTACTGAACTTGGTCCCCATATAATTAACTCCATTTATGCCCATCGTCAAGGGCAGAACCAACTGTGGTCAGGCTTAGGGATGCTGCAGGCACCCCGGAGAAGGAATGCTCTTCTGCAGCAAAACTTTTATTCACTTGATCAAAAATATGCACTTCAACAAAACGAAAAGTTGCCCCCAGCACCCGAATTTCCTTTTGGAAAGTTTTCTAAAACAATTTTCAAGAGAACAAAAGAGAGACAGAGAGGTATCAGCAATCCAATTTAGGAGACTTCCAGAAGATGCTGGAGACACACTCCACTAACTGGACCATAACTCTCCCTCTTCACCAGACCTGTCCTACTTGGATACACATTTATACACAGCCAGCCAGAAAGCAAGTTTGTGCCTTTGCTGGGCATGAAAGAGACACATTCAACATCCAGTTCCGAACCAGGCAAAGCAGAACAAAGCTGTATATTCCCTACTTAAAACACCATGTTTGTGGATTTAATCCAAAGCTTAGAAAAACCATAAGGAAAACTACTACTCTCACTTCACTGCCAGCTGCTGGAAGAAATAAGCCATCTCTGCTGGTCTTTCTTCAGCAACTTGAATAGTTGGGAGAAAGTAAAAATACAAGGAAAAAAAATCTACAGAAATATTCACAGGATGGACGTTGTCATTTGGATACAATCCAAGAGCACAGTATTGTGTGTATTATTTTGACACCACTTCATTGCATGTTGCTCCAGCAGGGAGAATATGAGATGGTTTTCTCAAGAAAAGAATAATCTCTTACTCCACTCGGGGAGCAAACCTGCCCTCCCCTGCTCTGTGCCTTCAGTGGTGCAGTCCCATCTCTCCTACCCACCACCAGACCTATGGCCCAGGCAGGGTGCTGGGTGCCTGAAAATACAGCCAGAAAGGTTCACAGAAACAAATCCATCTTCCAGTTTATGTGGGAATGTGCTCAACTTCATCCTTTTCTTCTGGTGAGATGAGGGGGAAGGTCAGACCCATAAAACAGCCACTTGCAAGTCAGTCCTGGAAATCAGTGCATTTTTAATGACTGAGTACTGTAAAGAGGGGGCACACTGCATGCCACCAAAGCAGAACGTGCCCTTCAAAGTGTGGGAACTGGCTATCAGCTAATTATTAAAATAGGAGTGACTTGAGTTAAACATTGCTTTAGCCTTGCAGTCCCTGCTTTGCTATGAGACCACCATGTGCTGAGCCCTGCACCAACAGCTTGTGTCCTTCCCTCTGTAGGATTAGGTTGGACCGTCCTTCCCAAAGACACTGCAGAATGGGAAGCCATCTAATATGAGGCTTCTAGGGAAGATAAAGAGCAGTCTCCTGTCAGTGATCTTCATTGTGTTTTTTTTTTTTACATTTCCCACTATAAAACAAAGGAGTCTGGCCCATAAATAATACCAGCAGACCTTTATCTCCAATTTAAATTTATCTGCTTCTGCAACACTATTTTCAGATGTATCTTTTTCTCTCTGTTGGTATGTGACTATATTTCCTTATTAGCTTTCACATTTTCCATCCTTTTTTAAACTTCTACTTAGTATAAACTGGCTCATATGCCACTGTGCTCCATCCCCCAGTTACGGAGTCATACATGAAGAGGCAGGAATGGTGGAGAAAGGCAAGTGTGACACAAGGATACTGGTAATATAGACTTGTTCACATTTTCAGAGAATTTATAAATCCTTTTACATTACAGAAGTCCAACACAAAGCTACAGATTATAGAGGTACAATACACTGTTCACAGTGTAATCCACAACTGTTTAGGGAAGAAAAAAACCATCTCCAAACAATCTGAAGCCCAGCTGCAGAGCAGATTATAGGCACATGCAAGTGATGCAAAAGGGAATTTATCCCAGAACATCTCCTGCCCTAGCACTTCTATCTTTGAGTTCCCTCTCTGCTCCCATAAATCTATTTCTGCCCACTCCAGCAGTCTGCTCCTGTATTCCAGCAGTTCCCTGGCCTTACCTCTCATTCTGCCTGGATTATCGAACAACACAGGTTATCTGAGGATTTACTGTCAAGCCCTGGTTCTAGGAAATGTGGAAATATCTCAATGAATTCTGCAAATCAATAAGCCACATACGTAAAAGCCTTCACTGGCAGGCTGCCCCAACAGCACCTGCTTTCATCCAAACAGGCATCGTTCAACAGAGATTAACTGAGCATCACTGTACAAACACCAGGGTCACTGGCACTGCCTGCCTCAAGAGGCTGTTGGAAATCCCCTGGTGTCCAGGCTCCAGTTGCACAGATTCAGCCTCTCTCTACTTTTCCCACACAGCAGCTGTGGGCTGTCCTTTACAGACTGTGGCTTATGTATCCTGAACCTAGAACCAGGGTTAAAAGGTGAGGAGGGGAGGAGGAGATAAAATATTTTTCTGAAAGTTGTCACTTCTTGTACCTCTCAAAATGTCCAAAACAAACACCCAAACCTCTTGTTTCTTTGTTATCCATATGAAGTTCTTTTACATTCCTTGCAGAAGTATTACAGAACTCTTTCCTTCAGTTGAACAAGATAGAGATGCTCAAGGCAACCCGAAGTTAGCACTGTTACCTGTACACCCAGTGGTGAAACTGAGTTGTCCTGGGTGACAGGATTTGCACCAAAGCAGGGACACAGTTGTGTGGATCAACTTCTGCTCACCTAGGACAATCCAGCTCCAACTGAGCCTGCTGTCCACGCTGCCCCTTCCTCCTACCCTCTGTGCAGGGATTCGAGTTGCTCCCAAATAGACAGTGTCTAGCACAGCATTTTGAGGCAAACAAAACCACACACAAGAGCCTCAAAGGCAGCAAGTGAGAAGCTGACCCATGAGCACAATGGCTGAGTGCCATGGGGCTCACTGCATGACCAGTCACCTTGCTATTCCAGCCTCCTCCCAGCAGTGAGATCAGACCCTAGTGTCTGTCCAGTTACTGCCAGATTAACTGACAACTGTAGAAAAGCAGGTCTAAAAATCTGTATTGATAAAAATGTGCTGATACACAATAACACAATGCTGGAAGTGTATTTATGCAACTGGTATGTTTGCAGTGACTTCTTCCTACTATAATTATACTATAAATCACAGCTTATAATAAAGAGAAACTTTATGTTTGTTCATTCAAGTTTTACGAAAAAAATCAACAGACTATGGTCTTCAAGATAAACCGGAATTAAGACACACATCAACCTCAGAGAGATATATATAATGAGGTTCAGTAAACAATTTAACAGGCCATGACTGTAAAGCAAGCCTCTGATGACCACTTACCATAATCTAATACCCTCTGTTTAACCTTCCAAAGCTTATGCTCACTGCAAAACAGAAACAAAATGTACTGTTTGCTCCAACCAAAAAAATAAACTCATAAAAACCTTTATTCAGCATGCAACAAGACTCTTTATTAGCTGTGATAGCCTCTTCTTCCTGTTTGTTTTTACCTGCCACTTGCTGTGTGATTGCTTGTATGTCACTAACCTCCAGCCTGCAGATGTAAAGTGTGCTCAGTTCTGCAAACTAAGTGGCAGTTCATAGAAAACACTTTCAGATCAATTTTCTTCTTTTTATGACATAAAGATACCATTGAGTGTGTGCAATCATATTGATCATGTACTGCTGTAATTAAGTGGATGACAATGCTGTGGTGTTGGGGGATGCTGAGCCTGCAGCCCTCACTCTGACAAGCATTTCTTACGTCATCAATTCTAAAGGGTCATTCCTGGGGTAGACAATATTTACCCCATCAAAGTGCATTAGGAACCATCCTTCTGTAGGGGAGTGTGACCCATTGCACCGCTCCTTACAAGCTCCTGGCTTCCAGGGCAGTGTGAACACCACACACAATGGCACAGGAGGAATGCCAGACTGTTGTCATCTCTTTCCACCTTTCTGATAAGCACTGATACATCTGATGTGCCCACATGACAGCCCAGCATATACTTACCCATTTTGACAACTGAAAATGTTTGACAGGGGAGCACAAGTGAAAATCAGTTAAATTCTCACTGAGATCCAGACAAAAGGAAAAAGAAAAAAAGAGAAAGATTTTTTGTTCAATTCATTAATCCATAAATTTTAATTGAGGATTTTATTTGTGTATTTAGGGAGTAAGTTCAAAGAGAGAATAAACAAAAGAAAGGAAAAGGCATTCAATTAATTATCTGTTATCATTGCTCCATTAGGATTCAGAGGCAGATAAAGTGTGGTTTCCTGCAGTTAAACAGACAGTGCAGTTGGGCTGTCAGCTGCTCTCAAATCCTGACTGTGCTGCATAAAATGATACAGAAGGTAATAACAAAAAGGTCAGGAGGTATTGCCAACCCACAGCATCCTTAGGATACAAGATTAGACAATGTGGAAATATCCAATTTAAGCACATTATGAAAGTCCTAAAAAATGCGTGAAACTCCAGAATAATTTAACTCCTGAAAACAGTCCTTTGAGATCTCTCAGCACAACCATGAAGCCACAGAACAGCAGTATGCTATGGGCTACCAACTGTTATCTGGTTTGCTGGCATCATTCCCTACGGGAAAACTGTGGGCACTTGGAGCTGCTCCCTGCCTTGTGCCAGCCCTGCAGACACACAGAGCAAGGCCAAGGCAGTCCACAAAGCAAACTGTCCTCCTCCTCTGCCTTCCTGTCACCAGGCACTAAGGTATCGCTTTGGCATCACCAGCTCCAAGAGCCTTCTCATCAGTACATCACTGCAGCTGTGAAAGCTGCCTTTCCCTCTGGACCTCTGAGAAAGACTTGCTTGCAGGAGGAGAAAAACCTCACAGTATTTACTGGAGAAGAAAGGACCAGCACCCCAGAGCTCCAATTACATTTGTTATGCACCATACAATATCTTGGCTGATGGCTAAAGAATTGCTTATATTGTCAGGTGAAGGACTGGATTACTGGATTTTAGACTTTTATGTCATGACCTTTTAATTGTCTTGCTGCCAGAACCCTACTTTAGCCATACCTTCAGCCACTCTGAATGCAGCAAAGGGCAATCATTGGCAGTGTTCACACTCCAGAGACTCGTAACTTTCATTTGGCTAAGACCAGCTGAATTCACAGCCTTAGCTGAGCTCAGAAGTCTTGGAAATAGGCTGGAAATTAGAGAATAGCCCTGTTTGCACGATTTCATATCTTTCCTTATATCACTTACCATTACACTGGAAACAATGTAAAGGGGTGGATTTTTCTCTTGCTGTTACTCAGATGGTAGCTGGACATTCACTCTCAAATGAATAAAAACTATTTTAATTATGTCTTCTCCTGAAGAAAAAAAGTACCAGCCCTCTTTAGGTACCAATGCAGAGCAACTTCCCATCTTCAGAATTTCAAATACTTTATAAAGAAAAAGATGTTTTTACACCATCCCAGGGAAATAGTGTTTGGCAAGTTTCCCTGTTATTACCCATTAATCCTAACACATCCTGATCACCTTGGGCACTCCTTCCTGAAAAGGTAATCTGAATATAGTATAAGGAAAGGGGAAATTACATAAAGTTGACATTTTACCTACCTTCAGTATTTTTCAAGTTTCTAAAATACCATTTAATGTTCATTTAAGTGCCTTGTAATGACTTCTTCCTGTGTTTTCCTGGAAGTTCTGACCCTTCACATGAGGGAAAACCACAGTGCTGTAATTATTATGGATTTCTAAACTTGGCTCTTGCTAGTGTGATGTTTTTCCTGGATGCAATTATGGCAGCTGAATCTGCTACTAATGGAGCAGGAGTAAGTGGTGGTCTTGATCCAGCTCCTAATAAATACAAAAGAAGTGCTAAAAAGTGCCCTTTCTGGTTATGTGCCTCAGATTTCTGTCATTTCACTGTTATATCCACCAAACTCATTACCTGCGGTAACACTGTGAGACAGTGAGCCAATCCACACAAAATCTTGATTCCTCCCTGTATCAAATACAAAATCTTGGACTAACAGTGGGCCTAGAAACACTGCTTGCCTTCACAGCACATCCCAGAAAGGCTGATGGAGAACAAATGTCAGAGTCAGGAGGCCCTTGGGGCCACCCTCCAACGTGCACAGAGCGAGGGGAAGCCCCAGCACCTCTGCCAGTGCCAGGTGACCTGCAGAGCCCCAGCTGCTGCGTCTGACTCTGCAAGGACAGCATGACTGGTGGCTACCCACTCCCTAAGGCAGCTTCTTGTAGGACACAGACGTCTTTGGGAGGAGTCTACACAAAACCCCATGCAGACAGAGGTGAGTCCAGGTACCCAAACGAGCACCTGGATACCAGTGTCGCCCCCTGAATTCCAGCTATTTACCCTCCTTTTCTGCCTGAAATCCCTGCTGAATGGCACTCTGTGACGTAAAGCAGCTGCCTCATCCACGTCCAGGCTGTGTGGGAAGCACAGGCCAATGCCCCTATGTTCACCCTCCCGCACTGGCCACATGGGCACAGGGATGAGCTCTACCAGCCCACGTTAACTCCAGGCCCATTATTTACCACCTGGTTTGTAAAGTGCTCTGAAAGAGAAAAGACCCTGTATAAACATAAATATGAATTATTGCCAGCATCCATTGAAATGACAAACCCACATCTATCCTCTCCAGTCCCAGCAGCTGTACCACCACCATTTGCCATCTGTTACTATTCTAGAAAAAAAATCTGTAAACTCAGGCTTAATAGACTTCATAATGCTCTTTTGCTATTGGTGTTGGTCAAAGTGTGTTCCTGGAAAGGAGCTGTGTGCAAGCAACCAATTCCTAGGCAGCTGTCAGGCAGAGTGTACAATCAGATATGAACACACAGCTCATTTTAGTGATAAAAATCTTGTCTGACTGCCCTGGAGAGCCCTGCTGAACCACCACAGCTGAGCCCAGAAGCTGCTCCTGCTCCTCCTTGTGCCTCACCAGCACAATTTGTTGACTAAACCTTAGTGCCAGCACCAGTCACTACACCCGCGGACATCCACTGCAAAGGAGCAGATGCTACCCTGCCACAATCAACAGCTTGTCTTGACCTCCCAGCCTTGACATGCCAGGGATGAATCTCTCTCCAATCCCAGCTCTTCCTACTTAGCTGGTAGGAATGGGAGGTGGGTTTTTTCCCTTACAGTTCTTTTGAATTGCATATGGAAATGATGAAGCTACTAAAACAATAGTCACCACACAAAAGTGTTTCCATTGATGAAGGCCATTTAGTGTTTAACTCATTTTGAACCAATTTGAGGTTACCTAAATGAAGGCTTGGGTGTTAGGGCAGTAGCTGGGTGATAATCACCTGTGCTTCTGCACAGCATTTGCCACTAGAGTTAGGAAAAAGAAACATAATTTGGATCCAAATTATCTCCAAGGCGATAGCCTAGTTGTAGGCTGCAGCACAGTCCTGGTGTGCCTTAAAGTGAGTGCTGTGCTGCAATTGATTGGCTTTTCTTTGGAAGACCTTAACATATTTTTTCAAACAAAAAAACCCCATGGGCTAGACTTAGATCACAGAATTCCTTAGAGCCCATTTTTTTTCCTCCTGTGGCTTCACACTGAACCTGGCAATGAAGCAGGTACAGCCACAGTATGCACACGCAGTGGAGATGAGGCTGGAAGAGAAATGCTGCCATGAGGGACAGGAAAGCAGCATGACTGAGGGCAGCTGTCCATAGTCAGTCCTCCAAACCCAGCATCCAGCCCCATGGCAATGAAAAAGGTTGAGACACCTGAATTACTGTTCATCCAACCTTCATAATCTGCTAGGAAGAGGAGTATATTCCTTACAAAACAGGCAAAGAAAGAGCACCAAGATGTGATGGCTTCATCAAGACTATGTGAACCGTGAGAGGCATAGTGCATGCAAGTAGGAGAAAAGAAAGTAAAAGAAAATCTGTTCTGGACCTCCTGGTTCATTCATAACTCTTTACTAATCCCGTTGGAAACTGAGAGTTACTTTCACCTGGAAACACTTCAGGGACTCTGATACAATTACATCGGCAAAAGTCCAATGCAAACAGTTAAAATTGGTTCAGTAAGAATATAATGGTACTGGAAAATAAAAAACTCTCATGTCCTCATTTTCCCAGAAAGGAGTCCAAAAAACAGTGTTTCCCAGAACATCAGCAAAAGTTTCACTCCAGATATTCCACAGGGTTTACAGAACTCATGGTCAAGCCTGGGTACAGGATGAACAACAAGAAACAATCGATGATATGAGAAACTTGGACTAGGGAGTCCCAAATGTATTGCTGGATGGCATTTGCTTCTGTTCTTTTCCTAATGATTTATGAAACTTAATCATCTATGAGGTGCAATGTATGGGTCTACAAAAGGAGAAAAAATGTTTTTGCAGTAAAGTCCAGAGTAAATGTGTTCCGACATGAGCCTATGTGAACAAATGGTTCGAGTGGGTGTGCTCTAACACTGATCTCAGTGGGAGTCTAGAGGTGGATAATATCCAGGTGGCTTGAAGGCAAATAAGATTCCATGGGACTGTGACACCTAAATTACTGGAGGAACTTCATGAAGTAAGTAGTCAGACTTAGAGGCAGCAATACACACTTTCAAGGGCAGATCTCACGCTTGTGGATAATACTTGACAAGGCTGGCAGACACTTCTGCTATCAACAGCTTCCAATAGAACAGCATTGCTGGATTCTGTTCTTATACAAACTACGTTTTGCCCTCAGAAGAAAGGAGAAAAAAAAAAAAAGCTCCAGAAAGAATAAAAGATGCTGAAAAAAAGGCCATCCACATAAGCCAAAGAAACTCTGACGTACTTAGCTCAATTGCCTAATCCTGGAATACCCCCGAGTCCTACTCGCTAATCTGTAGTGATAAGGGCAGGCCTACTTATAGAGTTGTATAATCACCATCAATTGATGGTGCTTTCAATGTCCCCTTAAAACTTTTCCCCTCCTTTCCTTTTTCTTCCCTAATGAACTTTTCTCAGCAAGAAATAAGTCACAGACATTTCTTCTCTCTGAAACTACTTCACATCCACACCTCCACACTTCAAAGTGGTAGTGTGTTAACTTGAGCCTCATGATTCCCATCAGGAGCCCGGGAGGTGAGGGCTGCATGCAACTCTTTAATGCTAACCCTGAGTGGACCTTTCAAGCCATCCTTTGGTGGTTGGTAAAGGAGACTCTGCTCCCCATCTCCATGTTTGTATAGCCAAGGGCGTGACTACAAAACCCATCAGCAATAACAAAGCTGAAGGGACACCGGGAAGCTTACCAATCATCCCCCTCAGCCACAACTCTTAAAAATTGCTGACGAGGAGCATTTCTTCACCAGGAACAGGCTGCCTAGGGAAATGGTGGAATCACTATCCCTTCAAGTGTTCCAAAAATGTGAGAATGTGACACTGGGGGGATACAGCTCAGTAGTGAACATGGCAGTGCTGGGCTAATGGTTGGACTAGATGAACTTAGAGGTCTTTTCCAACCTTAACAACTCTATGATCCTATGATTTCTATAACTACATTGCCCTTACTCAAATCCAAGCTACCTTCCACCCTGCTTGCTACCATTAAACAGCAAGCTTTAGGCATGTGCTGGTTGAGTAAGCTCAGAAACAAAGGAATAACTCAATAGCACCTTCAGTCAGTGCGAGATCTCTCCTCTGGCAGGGGCAAAATAGAGGAAGAGCTATAGCTTTTCACACTGCCTTTTGCTCCTGAAGTTTTGGAATTTCTATGGGTTTTAGAGGTCATGCTTTCATTTGCCACCCTCTCTAAAGGCAAGAGAAATGGCCAAGATTGCTAAATTTCTAAAAGAAAAACCTTTCTCACTCTATGCAATTTCTCAAAATCCCTCTTCTCCACTCCTATGTTGCTTTATCTAACAACATTTTTTAAAGAGCTGTCATTCATTAAGCATAAGATACTAATTCCTGCCTTCAAGTCTCTTCAGAGCCATTTGTGACCCTCCATTTCCTCTCCTTAGGATTCCCTGCTACTTTTCATTTACTTGCTGAAACCCCATGTTGTTATCCACCCCCAGTAAAGTAATTTTGTTTATCAACTAACTCCAAAGTAAGAGAAGTTTCAAGGATGAAATGAAGCATGGGCTTAATACAGTCTTCTAGGAAGAAGTATTTGTAACAAACACCAATGCCATATATTCATCATGAAATCTTCAGGGTACTTGAAATATCACACATCATTAAAGATACTTTTCTAACAGGGGGTTGGTTTTGCAGGGTTAGAAAGGATGAGGGTTACCAGTCCTCAGCAGCAGTGTAACACAGATGTATCCAGGTAGGGAACGAAAACACACAGCATGTTACTCATCTCCTCCTTCACAGGGAACCCCAAAAGCAAGTTTTTAGAAACAGAGAAGACAGGGAGACATAAGGCAAGGTTAATGTGCATTACAACGAGCTTTGGGGAAATTTTCTTTAAAAATTTGCTTGGCACATTGCTGGCAGTGGACAAAAGCTTTGCACATTACTGAGTGGAGTCCAGCAAATAATCTCTGCTTCCCAAGTAGAGCTGGCAGCATGGGGTGATGAGGTGTGTATATCCCTGTCGAGCATGGGAACACACCAGTGTTGGTTACACATTCATTTAGGCAGTTCAAGAAACATCTTGAGAGTATGGGAGTCACCTTCAACCCGGCAGGACCACCCTTGTACAACAACCACATGAAATGTCTACGACTCAAATAGCTCAGCTGAGTTCTGTATGTACTCTAAGGAATCAGGGGGTTATTTGTAACGTCAGAGCTAGCAGGAACCAGGATTTGCAGCTTCAATAACAGATTTACACAAAATAACAGAGCCCAGCTCTTACAGCAAACTCTCCATTCTGAACCACCCGAGAGCCTCCCCAGGGTCACACCATGCCCAGGCTATCACGTCACCCAGCTCTGGCTGCCGCATCTTCCCGGCCCTGGGGGAAGGATGAACCCCAAGAGCGTGGGCCATGTCTGCTGACTCAGCAGGTCTCACAGCCCTCATCTGGAGCACAGTGGAGAAACGCACAGTGTTTACTGCACTGCAATGAAAAACAAACCCCGAGCGATCGCCAGAAGTCAGTGTCTTGGCACTAGGAGCACAGGGCGTGGAGTTTAACTGCTAATTAGGACAGGGCAGCAGCAAAGGGCAGAACAGGGGAAGAGGCTGGCTTTGGCTCCCTCAGGAGTTGAAAGGCTTTCCCAAATTCAGCCACATAACACATCCTTTAAAAGGAGAGCGATGACTTCTTCTATGTTAGCAACAAAGCAGAAACTCTCATGCCAGCACTGCCTTCTGATACTAGCTGTCCTTTTATCATTTAATCAGGAATAAAACTCTCACAAGGCAGAGTTATATCAAATGACAAATAACAGCTGTAGGGAAAAGAAAAAAGTGTTGCACTTCATTAGAACTCTGTATGACTCTGACAACCAGAAACACACTGCCTAAGTGGCAAACACAGACGAAAAGACAAGAGAGATCTCACAGCAGCTGTTCAACCAAATGGGAACTTGTTAAAATTAAGGGCCATTTTTCCTCTTTCATATTTAGTCTCAAAACATCATGTAAAGAAATTCAACTTCTTACAAAGATAGACTGAGTCATTAGCGCAAAAGAGACACGAGACCCTTGCACGGTTTTCAGATTAAAAGGTAACAGTTAATACCCAAGCAGTTCCTAAAATCCTATGAATATGTTAATCTGGTATCAGCTTAAGTCCTCCAATATTAAAGTAATAAATCTTACCAGACTAAATTTTACTGCTGTTCACTTGGTGTTACAATATTCCTTTATAACATGCAAGCATTCAGCATGGAGAATGCCGATGGGCCTGTAGCAGCAACAGCGATGCCGTCCTGGAACAGACCACATGTTGCCTTCTTCCCAGAGAGGTCAAAGCCATACCTGTCACCGAGTATCAGCACTCCCAAATTCTCTAAGCCACCGGGCACTGGTGACATGTGACTGGTGACTACGCCATGAAAACGGCTGGGATTACCGGGGGGAACAGGACTGAACAAGGCCCACACAAGTCACACCTGGAGTTGATTTTGTAGAGGTACCACAGCAAACACAGGGAAATACTCAGGGCTAAAAAGTATCCTGCAAGCCAAGTTGTACATTTTGCCAGAAGGATGCTGATTTCCAGAGGAGACAGGATGATTTTGCTTCAAACAGGCCCCAAATAAACATTGACAAACCCAGCAAATTAAGTACATAACCAGCCAGCCAGTTCCAGATTATCCCACAGCGGGGGAGTGCAGTGCTGACAGGTTTTGTTCCCTATTTCTTTAGAGGGCAGGAGGTGATTGCACTGTGTAATTCTGCATTTAATTAGTAAGAGCTAGTCTTATATTGGAGAACTGAACGTAAGGACAAGCGAGAGACACATTCTTGTTTTGAGCAAGGATTTTTCCAGTTAACTGCCACACAGCATGAGCAAACCGCTGCCTCTATGTGTTTCGGCTTCCTACTCTGCCAGCAAAAGATCTGCCTCCCTTGGATTCCCTGATATCTACAAATATGAGGATGTCATTCACTGGAAGGCAGAACAGAAATTAAAGTATTCTGACATGCTCACCTTCTGGCTCTCGGGAAGTTCTCCCACGCTGAACACTTCACTCCCTACAGCTCTGTGCAGAGCGGGCTCAGGAGCCTGTGATATGCAAGAACAACTAAAAGAAGTGGGATAAAACTGGGAGAAGTACATCCCTGTTTACTGGTCCTGGAGTTCCTCACAATTCCCCACACCGGGAGGAGTTTAGATGAGAAATGATGAACGGTAGCACATGCAACTTTAAATTCCATAGGCCACACTCTTCCCACAAACTCTATGGAGTCATTCCCAAACCATGGTACCCGAGGAACATTTGCTGTTGAGAGGTTGCTGCTGAATTCAAATGAAACTAACTCACCTCCAGTGTCTCAGGTAAGAAGATGAAAACTCATTGTGGACAAGAAGTTCTTAGCAGAAGTCTCCTCTAAACCAGTACTTTTCCCCAAATCCCTAACTGCTTCAGCAACACCTGCAGAGGCAGGGACAATAGTTGGCATACATGTTTCTTGGAAGAATTTGAAAAATATAACACCAGGGAATTAGCAAAGAATCCACAAAAGACAGACACGTTAGAAATATCCCAAAGGTAAAAGAAGTCTCCATCAGTGGTTAGACTTCAACTAACACCAGAACCTCTGTCCATGAGGAATCGCCAATCCTCTGTCATAGGAAACTAAAATGAGGAAAACAAAGACTGCCTAGACAACCACAAGCAAGCACAATGGAGCCTGGAACAGGTGTCCTGAAAGAAAACTCAAAGCTGGCACTGAATAATGATGGACACATAAATTAATATTAATTAATAGAGGCAACTTCTACTACAGGCATGTTCTGCAGTAGCCTGCAACAATGATTAGGATTGCATTCCCAAAAATGAATTTTCAGAGAAATGGTACATTCACAGAAGAAGAAAAAGTTGCCATGAAAAAATAAAACTAAATAAAATATGCTTTAAAAAAATTTAACAGGGCATTAAACCTAGTTTTAAGCAGAGCAACCACCATGTAATACTGCAATACAGCAGTGAAATTGTGGGTTACCTAAACTGTTACCCAAGGGGAAAAAAAAAAATAAGACAAAGAAGCTGAAGTGGTGTTAGCCAACAGATAAATCAGTTGACTAATGGATTTGATGCTGACTTAATCTTTTTTTTTGGCAGTGCTCTGAAAAGCCTGCTTTTTTGCCTTTCCTTACCTAAATGAAATTAACCTATTCCAGAAAATTAAGAGCAATTTTTCAGGCCACTGAAGACAGACTGCTTGTTGGATTTGGATCTGTATTATTCCATCCAAAACACAAGATAAACTTTGTAATTGAAAAAAACTGAAAATGGAAGGATTGGCGAAGTGTGGCATCTGGAGTATCACTGCTCCTTCCTCACACACTTCCTGGCACACTCCAGCACACAGGTTGTACAAACCACCTTCTGTTTGGAACAAGAGAGTTTGGCTCCTGCTACAACACAATTTGTTCTTCATTACCTCATAAAATTTAATTCCCAGTGCATCAAACAAGAAGAAATCTGGGAGCAGAATATTTCACTGTGACTTCAAGCTCTTTTACTTTCATTATAAAACTGAAGTGGTGGGTTGGGATTTTTTTCCAAGAAAGTCTTACACGAAAACCTTAATTTCTGAAGATGTCAAAACCACTATTTTCTTCTTCCTTACAACACACCAAAAAAATTCTTTTCTGCAAACAGAATCTAGGAAATTGATTACTTCATTTTTCACCAACAAAGGTTTCTTCTGAAAAACATTATCATCTTGCACTCATTTGAGGATCTACAGTGCTGCCATTGCTCACTCCATTGCTCACTCCCTGGAAGAAAACACATAAACACATCTGCATCTCAATGTTTCAGAAACTCATTGGTTTGAAAGCCAACAGGCAAAAACCTAAGAGTAAGAATTAAAGGCCATATTTTCTTCTAGTATTAACTGGTCACATTCTGAAATGAAGGCTGACAAAGAAAACTTGGCTAAAGAATTGTCTGGAGCCAGAATGCTCCATCACAAAGGAAATCCTCTCAGGCAGAACCCCAGTTTGGCACATCTTTCCTCTCAACCTTTGAGCTCTGCCTGCAGGATACAATAGAAATGAGCAGTTACCTGTAAAACCTTTAATGGTGATTTTTAACCTGGGATATGAAGTAGGGCAGGAGGAAACATGCTCAAGAATAACAAAAAGACCAAATTGCTGAGAAAAAAGCTGAGGAAAACACATAGATTGCACTATGTGCCTACATCAATACAACTGAGTGGAATTCTCACTCTCCTGCAAAACTCACAGATGTGACTACAAGGCCTGACATCACAAATGAAAGCAATGGAAGCTGATGAGTTAAGTGTTTTCTGTACTGCCTGCTTGTTGCAGAGTCAGCAGGACAATTCCCTCTCTAACGTGAGGTTGCATTCAATGAATAGAGAAAAATCAGAAGTAAGAGGAGAACATGCAGGCTAATGCTTAAAACTGCTTCTACTTCACTTTAAACTCAGAAGCCACCCTCAGACTCATTCTGGGATGCATGCGACAGCAGAAGGAAAATTACAGCCCCTCCCAATTGTGTTGTTTTCATATAGGATTGGGCTAAAGGAAGACAAAACCCAGGAGACAGGTTGTGAGGGAGGAAGGGGACCAGGATGGATGGAATGCTGGGGAAGTCAGGGCATGCACATTCTCTCTAGATGCAAAAAGTACAACTTGTCTTCAGCTTTTGACACTTTCAGGGAACCATGCAAGACCCCTGTCAGCAGCAGCACAAGGCTCAGCCCTGCCCCTGCAGACAGCAGGGCAAGGCAGAATGACACATCTGCATTTCACATTATCTATTTAAGCCAGGATTCACGTATTTTTCCCCTCAGATTGCTGTGTCATGGGAAGCCAAACCTAGTTCTCACTGAACTAGTGTGACCTCTGCAAGGAGAAGCAGTAGGTCTTAAAACACATGCTCCTTCATTTCCCTACAGGCAGAGCTGGAAATTGAAATGCTCTGTCCACAACACGCAGCCCAAGCCAGGGCAGCATGCTGGAGACCGTGTGGGAACAAGCCCTCTGAAAATAAACCAAACTTTGCTGTTTCTTGGAAGTGTTGGGTCCAGCCTCTTTGGGCACACGATGAGAAAGGTGCTTTGTGCCTTACCTCATCACGGTGCATCCTACGACACGTTTTGGGGTGACGTGTCCACATCACACACCCACTAGCTATAGGCTATGACAGTACCTTCTTCTCTAAATACTTAGCCTCCCTCACTTATGCATTCTCCTGCAATGTGCAAACGGTATATAAAGATGGTATCAGGATTAATTTGGATTGTTATCCATGTACAGGGGTTTGCAAAGGAAGGCAAAGCTGGCTCTTCTCTGTATTAGGAAGAAATTCGGACAGTAACAGTGCTGCTGACACCATTTAAAGTCCAGGAAAGGAAAGCCCTACTTTCAGTAGTCTTCTGATCATTTACAGATTTCTTTCCATGGATGTGGTCATGTGTTTACAACAATGTTTGCAGCTGCTGCAACAGTCACATAAACATTGAAAGGACACAAATTCCAAAGTTCAAATAATGACATGCCTTTAATTATGATTAATGTTCATTACTAATCATCCAAGAACCAATACTCTGGAGATGTATTTTGCAAACTTGAATGACATAATGAGAATTACCCACATAATATGAAACACAAAACTAGGTATTTGATAAACGCCAGGTTAGAAGCTACAAATTTCTTCAACTCTATAGCACTTAGGGCGTGTAGTCATTTAGATAATTACACAGATTTTGACTGTGGCACAGAGTATCATGTGAATTATNGGAAGCCCCCTGCGCTCTCTAGGAGGGCTGAGGCTGAACGCAACAATTACCTATCCACACACATTTCCCAGAGACACAATCACAGAGGCCTTAATGGAGAACACCATGCAACTACATACAGAAAAAATTAACAAGAACCAAACGCATTTTTTCATAAAATGTGATCATATAATGAGATTTATCAGAAAACCAGGCTGGAAAGGGACCCTAAGGATCATCTGGTCCAACCTTTCTTGGCAAAAAGAAATCTCTGCAAGACATTGCTGAGGCACTGAAAAGATGTGGAAAACTGAAAATAGCACTCATTCTGAGAGCATAAATCATCATTCTCTTAAAGATAACAGAATTGGATGACTATTTCTCACTAGGAAAAGCAGAAAAGCATTTTATGAGACTCATAAATCCACATCCCACAGATAAGGGAATCCTTACCGTTCCTCTCTTTCTTATTTCTATGCCACTCCCTTGGTGCTTTCTTCTACTTTTTCCGCAAAGGACAAGGAAAAGCTAGTGCAGTGGGAAACCTGATGGTGTAGGAAAACTAATCCACTCGGTACCTCCCTTCTCAGTACTGACAAGTCTCAAGGGTAAATTCCCTCCTTCCTCTTTTTTTGCTACTTGGGACATTCCCAACAGGGCTGATTCTGGTGTACTGGAGCAAGCGTGAACACTCACACTGCTTCTGTGGCAACAGCATCAGCACCATTCCTTTTAAGATGTTTTTGAAGGATGGATTTAGCAGGGGATTATAGATAACCTTATAAGTTAAGAAGTTGTTTCTGATGCTTTTCTATTCTTCAAACTCCATCTCATCCCATCCCACAGCATTAACTGTCCCGTTTTCAAGTTTTAGGAGGATCAAGAGCATCAAGCGCCATAAAAAATAAAAACTGCAGAAAGTACCCACTCATAAAGTAACTTTAAATTCTTCCTTTTGATTTGAAACATATTTGTATACATCCAGAGTGTATGAATTCAAATAGTTATGTCCAATATAATAAATAACAGGTTTCCCCAGGAGTCACATAGAGCACTAATGCAAGGGGTTGTGGTACATGGAGCTGTAGAAAGCTTACATTTTGATTGTTCTCCTTTTGGTTCAGTACCCTGCATTTTCAGCTCTCTCTATAAAAACATGGCTTGGACTTTCTGAGTGCCACTAGAAGCAAAAAGTTTTCAGACAGCCAGGTAAATGAGGTCAGTATTTGCCACTCTGAATTAATCCACAGAGGTCTGTTAAGGTAGTGTTTTCTCATACCTCATGGAGACCAAAGGGTTGATGAACACTCCGAGCCTGAGAACAGCCACATCAAAGCAGACCTGAGAGTCATCTGGTCCCGTGCCCCGTGCCACCACTGCCAGAAGGAGCTGCCTCATGGAAAAGTTCCATTTTACCTTATATGCACATTTACATTTTTCAGCAGTATTAGAGTGTTTTGACAAGCTGCAATTGACCTCCAGTCTCCAGTGAATTTTGACTTTTTGTTCCAATTTTAAACACCAAAACCCAAATCTGGACATGGCAATTCCCCATAGTACAGAAATTAAGAGTCAAAGACATGCTCTTCCTAAAACAATATACAAGGCCAAATCTGTAATCTTTCTTTGCTTTCCCCCGTTCAGCAGAGGGGAATAACCCCATACAATGGCACATGTCTGATATGATTGCCATGGGGAAATTAGAGTCTTACATCTAGAGAAGGAGAAGTCCTACATTACTAAGGTTTCCTCTGCCGCCAAGGGAAAGAAACATTGCCTCCTGGTGATTAAGACTGTAATTATTATTATAAATTCTGAAACACTTTGAATTACGTGGTACATTTCCTTTAAATGGGCACCGTCGTTAGTGCAAGTTGATTTGAACCAATGATTTATTCATGGCTTAATAACCCTGTTGGCTTCACATGCTCAGCACATTTTGCTCAGTATATTGTATTACTGCCTGGTTGCTATAAACTGTCCATTTAAATTTAGATGGAAGCTTTTGGAAAAGTTCTATTTCTAACATATATGTGAATTAGAATACTAAGTGCATTGATCAGGAACTACTGGTTTCTTCTAAACTGTTTAACATTTACCTGTGTGCCTTAAGTTCTCAAAAACGTTCACAGGTAAATCTCTAGCTGAAGTTCCCATTCAAACAAAGCTTTCTACTCAAGCCAATCCTAATATGCAGTCAACTGAAAATCAGGAGGAAGACAGCACTGCCAAATTGTGAAATTTCTGCAAATAAATCAGAATCAGACTTCCCCATGGTGGTGTTAATAAAATACATCCAGCCTCACCAATAAATCTGCAGTACCTTTCTCCACGTTCTGAAGTAAAAAAGCTTTGGCTTTACTGGTGTTGTTGCAAAGCAAGTCTTAATCAGAATTAGCCATGGAAGAAGAGAAAAAAGTCTTTAAATTTGGCCAGATACAATTCTGTCAAGACATGATACCTTTTTAACCACTGTGAAATTTCAGTGTACTTTTCTTACTGAAATTCTTCTAAAGTTCTGGCTTGAAGGTGTTGGAGAAAAACCAGACTACACCACTGATGATGTACAGGAGAAAAAACAGACTACACCACTGATGATGTACAGAGCTCTACAACCAGCTCCTCTTGGGCTACTTCGCATTTGAATTTTTAAAGTTATTGCCAGGAACCAAATACAGTTGTTTGCTCTCCACAGTGCTTACAGAGCTTTATAAGAGTCATATGCTGTTCCCTCTCCTGAAATTTCCATGTTGCAGTTTCTTAATTGGTCATCGTTTTCAGAATGACAGCTCTTACTTGGCTCTTTGGAGAAGGAAACATTCCTAAAAGAAGCATCACAGTCAAGTATGTATAAAGCTGGCAGGAGCAACACCTGCTCCCTATAAAACTCCTTTCCTCTACTCAGAGCAGGAGATAAAGTCACATGTATGTTGAGGCATTGCCTGATTCACAAACTTTTTATCTGAATGATGTGAAAAATTAGAATCTAAATCAAATATTGAATTAGATAAAGTCATAAGCTAGAATGATGAGGCAGTGATTGTCCTGTGTGCTGGGCACTGGTGAGACTGCACCTCAGATCCTGAGTTCAGTTTTGGGCCCCTCACAAGAAGGACATTCAGGGGCTGCAGTGTGTCCAGAAAAGGACAACAGAGCTGGGGAAGGGTCTGGAGCACAAGTCTGATGAGGAGCAGCTGAGGGAGCTGGGGGTGTTTATCCCGGAGAAAAAGAGGCTCAAGGGAGACCTTATCACTCTGTACAACTGCCAGAAAGGAGGTTGTAGCCAGGTGGGGGGCGGTCTCTTCTCCCAGGTAACAAGCAACAGGACAAGAGGAAATGGCCTCAAATTGCTCCAAGGGAGGTTTAGATTGAATATTATGAAAAATTTCTTTACTAAAAGGGTGGCCAACCTTTGGAACACGCTGCCCAGGGACATAGTAAAGTCATTATCCTGGCAGGGATTTAAAAGATATGTAGATGTGGCATTTGGGGTCATGGTTTAGTGGTGAACATGGCAGTGCTGGGTTAATGGTTGGCTCTTGGAGGTCTTTTCCAACCTAAACAATTCTATGATTCTCTGATGTATTGGTATCCTAGTGATGCAATCATTATTTTTGTTAACCAGCACATTTCAAGAAAACATCACGTTATCAATTAGTATGCAAGAAGTCCATTGTTCAGCTCAAACAACTTGGCTGGCTGTGTCTCCACTGTCTCAGAACAACACTGAAACATGCACCCCTGTTTGGTCCCTTTAGCCTTTAAGGCAGGTGTTCATACAAGTCCCTGCCTGAGCTGCCAGAATCACTGATAAAACTATTTACTTTTCTTTAGAAGTTGCAACCTTTGGTAAGATGACAAGGCACATGATTCACTTATGTTGGTGTATGAGTGCCTGGGCCAACAGGGTTGGTTTTGTGTGTGTGTTTTTTAAATACTTGACTTTGAACAATTGAAGATAAAAATCTGGTTTTCAACATAGATGAAAGACAATGAAAGTTATATGAATAAATAAATATTAAGTAAGTGATTAATAGGTATCACACTCTCAGTTTCCAATGCGGCTGTAATTACAGATGAGATTATGCATGGAGATATTCAGAGATTAAGGAAGGAGAAGACAGGGAGAAGAGAGAAAGTATTTTCCATGCTGTGAAACCCAGCTCACTGGCTTTACATTGCTTCCCAGAGTGAAACTGTCTTGGCCCACTTCCATGGGAGTGTCACAGGAGAGGGGGGACTGAGATGAAGACTCATGGCAGGCAAACCCAAACACTCGGCTTGGTCTCATCCTTTCCTTTTAAACCCTATATAAATCCATTCACATGGACAAAGGGTTATATTTCTGCACAATGGTTCAGAACACAGATCTTAAATCAGAAGGCATCAAGCTGCTCTACAAACTAATTTTGGACTCCTCTTGCTCTATTTTTGTCTTTTTGCTGCTTACAACTAGCTGTGTTTTGTTGCTCTGCTAAACTGTTTTAATGCAGGTCATTTACTACTCAGACAAAAGGGAAAGGGCAAAAGCAGAAGTGCTTGATCTCTAATGCATAATCTTGCAGCACTTTCAAAATCCGTATGAAGATTGCCTTGTCCTGCTTTGAATTTTATCTGGCTTCTTACTTCTCAAGATACTCCCAACACAATTACAGGCAGACACTGTTAGTCCCTGAAGAAATTAATACAGCAGGATTGTGAGGAAGGCAGGGAAGTACAAGAGGCATAAGGAATAGGTCTGATGCATTAGCAGACATCTACCTTCTGAATTCACAGACTTCTTATTTAAAAGTCTTTATTCTAAATTTTTAAAAATTTATTTTATTTAAACAACCCATAAACATTTAGAAACTTAGGTGTTACTGGAATGATGAGTTATAATAAACTTTTTGATAGAAAATGCAGAAGAAGTGTGCTCTTGGTGGCCAAAGTTGAGAGCTTCTCAATGTCAGTAGCTTTCCACAGCTTGGAAATGCATTTAAAAGCTAAAATAATTTTAGATGAAGGGAGAAGGAATGGTACAAAGACACTAATGCGATGTGAGGGGAAACTATAGCTCCACAGGCAGGTGATCTATAGGTCTCACATCCTACCACCAGCACTACTCACAAGGAAAAAGCATTATCCCTGATGCAGCTCTTAAAATGCAAACTGGGCACTTCCAACAGAAATAAAGTAAAACAGATGATGGGATGGTGTCATGGTTTACCTCAGTAAGTAACGAAACACCACGCAGCTGCTCACTAATTCCTTCTTCTTCCAGTGGAAGGAGAGAGTGAAGGGTAGTGGGGGGGTGTGAGGGGTGTGGGAAGGTAAAATTTGTGTGTTGAGAAAAAGACAATTTAATAGGACAAAAATGAAAGGGAAGTAGTAATAATAATAGTATTAGAATATGCAAAACAAGTGATGCACAATGCAATTGCTTACCACCTGACAGTATATACCCAGCCAGTCCATTAGCAGTGGCTCCTGGCCAGCTTTCCCCATAATTTATAGACTGAGCATCATATCATATAGTCTGGAATATCCCTTTGGTCAG
>VYZQ01007740.1:0-11962 GCA_013400655.1 Mystacornis crossleyi | reverse complement strand
GTGAGGGGAAACTATAGCTCCACAGGCAGGTGATCTATAGGTCTCACATCCTACCACCAGCACTACTCACAAGGAAAAAGCATTATCCCTGATGCAGCTCTTAAAATGCAAACTGGGCACTTCCAACAGAAATAAAGTAAAACAGATGATGGGATGGTGTCATGGTTTACCTCAGTAAGTAACGAAACACCACGCAGCTGCTCACTAATTCCTTCTTCTTCCAGTGGAAGGAGAGAGTGAAGGGTAGTGGGGGGGTGTGAGGGGTGTGGGAAGGTAAAATTTGTGGGTTGAGAAAAAGACAATTTAATAGGACAAAAATGAAAGGGAAGTAGTAATAATAATAGTATTAGAATATGCAAAACAAGTGATGCACAATGCAATTGCTTACCACCTGACAGTATATACCCAGCCAGTCCATTAGCAGTGGCTCCTGGCCAGCTTTCCCCATAATTTATAGACTGAGCATCATATCATATAGTCTGGAATATCCCTTTGGTCAGTTGGGGTCAGCTGTCCTGGCTGTGTCCCCTTCCAGCTTCTTATGCCCCCTTGCTGGCAGGGCAGCATGAGAAGCTGAAAAGTCCTTGAGTTAGTGTAAACACTAAGTCAAGCTTAGCAACAACCAAAACATCAGTGTGTTATCAACACTATTCTCATCCTAAATCCAAAGCTCAGCACTGTACCAGCTACTAGGAAGAAAATTAACTCCATCCCAGCTGAAACCAGGACAGATGTACACAAACACATCTTAGTTTCTTCCAGGTAGCACAGCTCTAAAAATCTCCTTATCTAGGACAGAGAAAGCCGCACATCGTCTGTCTGAAGTGTATTGGTATGGCAGCAGACTCCTGGGAAAGAGGCTCTTGTTTAAGTCCCCAGTTTGTCATCATCCCGAAGAAATCACATCTTCTGTCTTCCTTTCACAAGAGTGAAAGACAAGAATAAACATTACCAGGTCCAGTTTTGTGGCAGGGGTATCAATAGCATTGGGGTTTATTCACAGCTGCCCAGAAAGCCAGCACAAGAGCTTTATAACCAATCACACCCTCCACAACAGGAAATTGAAAACCATTTTTGACAAGTACACAGCCGCAGAGATCACAGGCAGGGGCATAAGAAAGGGGCTGTATGGAAGCCAGAGCTACTTTCATCTCTTTTGCCACTGAAGGACACTTCAACTTCAGACTGTCCTTTTACCAACACCACAGGGAACTTCCACAATAGCTTCCCCTGTTCTATTCCTGTGCCACTTCAAGGCCACTTCAGCAGAGACCTCACCTCCTTTAGTCAGCACCAGGCAGGACAAAAGGTCCTAAATCAGAAAAGTTTTATACAGTATCATTTTAGTATGATTGCAAAATATCTGTCTTCGTATTAGAGCAGAGCAAGTATTTGTTCCAGTAATGTGCAGGTGATTTGTGTCCAAAGAATGGCAGTGAAGCTGGTGGAAATGTTCAAAAAATGTGTAGATGTGACACTTAGGGATAGGATTAATGATGGACCTGGTAGTGTTAGGTTAATGGTTGGACTCAATGATCTTGGAGGTCTTTTCCAATTCTACTTTGAGCTCTAGGATGACTGGAGTCATTCTCTCTCCTGAATGTCTGAATCAACTCTGTTTCCCCCACTCTCCTGCCCCCAAGAGGAACACTCAGCACGGTGGGAGAACAGGACAGACGCCCAATACCATACACACAGACACAACACACGTTGTGTCCAATGCCTTTGTTCCCAACAGGGAGGTGCCAAACCCTGCAGTCCCTGTTGGTGTGGCAGCTCACAGCTATGGCATTGCAGCCAGGATGCCACTGCAAATACAGCTGTACCACCAGCTACTGACAGCATTTAGAGGGCTGCCAATTTGAATCCAACCCAGTTACTTTAAAAAGGAGTCAGCACACACTGAGAACCCTGCTTTCAGGAAAGGCCAGGAGTTAAAATAGATCCCTCAGAACAAAAAAGGGGCACTGGTTTCTGAAGAAGTGCAACACACTGCCAGGTGCCTGTCTGTGCTGGCATCTTCCTCCTGCAGTCAGCAACCAAGTGCATTTGGATGCCCCAGCACCTTTCCCCAACCTTCCTCATTTCCCTGGTGAAAGATCAGTCTCAGCAGAATTAGAGAAGCAAGGGTGTGTGAAAGGACAAACACAAAATGAATGCTTTGCAGGAATTGGCTTCTCTGTCTCTTTGTCTTTAAAAAAAGAAGTGCTTTTCTAGCACGACATGGTGCAGAATAACCATTCGGCTTTCTATTTTAGAATTAATTTGTCTTCCATGTCCATGACAGAAAGTTAAACTCAACAAAGGGCTGCTCAGCACTTCCTCTTTTTTGACATGCTGTATCCTCCCATTCCAGTTTGGGGAGAATTTTAGCCCAGCTAAGGAAAGCTTGTGGCCAAGGGCTTGACACAATAACTAACCAGACACGGACATCTTCTACTAGACCAGGTTGCTCCAAGCCAAGTCCAAGCTGGCCTTGAACAGTTCCAGGGATGGGGCATCCACAGCTTCCCTGGGCAACCTGTGCCAGTGCCCCATCACCCTCATAGTGAAGAACTTCTTTTTAGTATCTCATCTAAACCAGCCTTCTGTTAGCACGAAGCCCGTATCTTGTCCCTACACCCCTGTAAAAAGTCCCTCTTGAGTTCTCTTGCAGGCCAGGCCATAGGCAGTTTTATTGATTACCAGGAACTGAGACTGATTTAAAAACAGGGCAGAGAAAAACAGAAGAGTTGATTACAAACCAGGATCACATTCCAGGAAAAAGGTGTCAGAGTTTGATCATTTGTCTTCATTCCATATGGGAGGAAAAACTGGTATCTTTACACATTTGTTGCAAATGATTAAAAGAATCACTTTTAAAGGTAAGAGGAAACTATAAAAGACTGGTTCGTCAAAGCAATGGGAACAGCCCAGCAGCAGCAACTGGTTTTGTAACGCTAACAATCAATCAGAAGAAATCCAGCCTCTCCTGGGAGAACTTTGTCTCAAAAAGGAAATAACAAATGAGAGAACTGGAGNACCAGACACGGACATCTTCTACTAGACCAGGTTGCTCCAAGCCAAGTCCAAGCTGGCCTTGAACAGTTCCAGGGATGGGGCATCCACAGCTTCCCTGGGCAACCTGTGCCAGTGCCCCATCACCCTCATAGTGAAGAACTTCTTTTTAGTATCTCATCTAAACCAGCCTTCTGTTAGCACGAAGCCCGTATCTTGTCCCTACACCCCTGTAAAAAGTCCCTCTTGAGTTCTCTTGCAGGCCAGGCCATAGGCAGTTTTATTGATTACCAGGAACTGAGACTGATTTAAAAACAGGGCAGAGAAAAACAGAAGAGTTGATTACAAACCAGGATCACATTCCAGGAAAAAGGTGTCAGAGTTTGATCATTTGTCTTCATTCCATATGGGAGGAAAAACTGGTATCTTTACACATTTGTTGCAAATGATTAAAAGAATCACTTTTAAAGGTAAGAGGAAACTATAAAAGACTGGTTCGTCAAAGCAATGGGAACAGCCCAGCAGCAGCAACTGGTTTTGTAACGCTAACAATCAATCAGAAGAAATCCAGCCTCTCCTGGGAGAACTTTGTCTCAAAAAGGAAATAACAAATGAGAGAACTGGAGTCAAAATACCAGTAAGGAAGAACAGATGCTGCCACAGCAAGACTGAAACAGTCTAGCTCCTTGTAAGCCCTGTTTGTTGCTTCCCCACTGCTCTGTTTCCATATCTGTATAATTTATTCCAAAGCAAATTTATTATTTTAAAGGCCCCATGGAGAAGGCAGAGAAGGCCGTGTGCTAAGCGACAGAGTGCTGACTATTTCTTGCTCTTGCACGCTATTATCAAAGGTTTTGCCTAGTCTGGGATTTAGCAAGACTCTTAATTAATGGCTTCCAATAGTACATCCACACTGAAAAGAGTTCTCTCATTAGATAATTAGTCTATTGTCTTAATTAGGCAAGTCAGTTTTACTTCCTCATTGCCTTGCATGGGAAACCCTGGTTTTTCCACCTAGGTTTTCCCTCAAGTCAGTGCCCAGCTTCTCTGTCCTGACTTGCTTTTTGGAAGGACTTCTAGCAGGGTGGTGGCAGACAGCATCACCTCACCTTTCCATGCAAGTCTAGACCAGGCAGGGAATGTTTTGTTCACTGCAGCTGTTCTCCTGAAAACAGGGCCCTCTGGAGTCCCCGGCAAGGTCTTGGGTCATTAGGAACTGGCTCATCAGCATCTGTCAGGAACAAGAGTGCATTGCCTTACAAATTCTCTGTTTTCCAGTGAGGATAATGCCAGTGCCAGGGGGGTTGGAATGAGATGATCTTTGGAATGAGATGATCCTTAAAATCCCCTCCAAAACAAACTGTTCTCTAATTCTATCCCGGAAGGACCAGAAGACCAGTACATGTGCCAAGATATTCAATCCTCCTAACCTAGGTGAGAAGTGACCTGAAGTCGGGCACCTTCCAGCAGGCTGGGTTTGTTGAACTGCTCTGGGCCCCAGTATCTCAGCAAGGAATGCAAGTGGATCATTGGCAGGAGCTGCAAACTTGTTCCTTGTTGGGGACAGCAGAGCCATGACTCCTGCTGCTCCTCCTTGCTCTGACTGCTGGCCACGGCAGTAGCTCTCAGCAGACAGAGCTGCCTGTTCCAAGGCAGGGATTCGCTCAACAGCCTCTCACCAGAAGTATCCACCCTGTTTCCATCACACCTGTGTTTTTCTGCAAGCCCTCACACCACACTTCTGTCTTCCCTAGAGAAACTCCCACAGATGAGCACGGCAGAGGCAGAGTTTGCAATCCATACACAGTTTGCAGTCCATACATAGGCTCCATTTTGGAGCCTATCAGCTACATCTACTCTTAAATTGTTTTGTCAGCAAGTTTTCCACTTAGTCCAATTAATTTTGACTAATCAGTTTTGATTAGTAGAAAGACTGCTTAAGACACAAGCCATAAAGACAGAGCTCACCACTGACTTAATGCTCACATCTTAGGTACAATAGAAAGTATTTTTTTCATTTCTAGTCTTCTTCAAAAAGCCAAGATATAATCTCTTGACAACATGTACTTCTACATAAAGGCACCAATATACTTCATTCTAGCTTAATTTCTCCCTGCAAAGCAGAGCACTGAAAACTACAGAGATGCTGCCAATATTTCTGAAAAGGACAGAAAGAAAACTGGCAGAACCAGTGATGGAAAGCAGAGCTAACTTTTCAACTCATCTTCATTTTTGGGACACCTCTCCTATGGAGGAAAGGCTGAGAAAGCTGGGCATGTTCAGTCTGAAGAAGGTTCCAGGGAGATCTTACAGCACTAAAGAGGTCTATAAGAAAGATGGGGACAGACTTTTTAGCAAGGGCTGTTGCACTAGGACCAAGGGATAATGGTTTGAAACTAAAAGACAGTAGATTTGGATTAAATATTAGGAAAAACTTTTTTACAGTGAGGATGGTGAGCTGCTGGTATGGACTGCCTGGAGAGGTGGTAGGTGCCCCATTCCTGCAACACTCAAGGCCAGATTGGACAGGGCTCTGAGTGATCTGATCTAGTTGTAGATGTCCCAGCTCTGTGAAGGAGGGTTGGACCAGACGACCTTTAAACGTCCCTTCCCATCGAAACCATTCTGTGATTCTATGATCTTTGCTGCTGCTGTTTACTGAGGTGCTGAGATCATACTGACCATTTGTAAATAAGCTAATGGTGCCAAACTCAGAAAAGACATTTATTTTCAGACAGATGTTATCAGATACTGCCAGTGTGAGCATGATCTGTCTTCCACCAGGAGTCAGAAAAGCAGAGGTGAGAGGGGAGCTTGAGAGAAAAGCAGGAATACTAACTTTGGCAGCTCCAGACTACTCCAAATGCTACTGGAAGCCTCTTCCAGGAATATTCTATGTTGTCATGCCTTGCTTTCAATCTCTGTACCAGGAATTAGAAAGGGTGTTTACTACACTTGAGGTAAAGCTAATGCACCTTTATGCCCACATCTTCATGGTGCCATTGGCCAAACTCTTCCTGAATTTCAGCTCTGACCTTCTCCCTGAACACACAGAGAAGCCACAGGCCTGTCCTGAGGGTGCTGCAAGGCTGGGCTACTCCACTTGGCTGGGCAATCAGTCACAGGGGCTGGGGTTTGCTGTTATTTGGGCTGGCTCATGTCAGCTCTGAAGAGAAGATATTAGGCCAGTCTTGAGAGATCTCCACCACCTTCCCAATACTCCACAACTGAGAAAATGTTCAGCAAGTTCTGGAGCATCTCAAAGATGAGGAGGGAGGACTTTGACATGTAGAGACTGAAGAACCGTCTCTTTAGGTACAGAGGCTGAAGAACAAACTCAGCTGGCAAAGGTGCAGTAGTAGAGGAAGACTGCCCAGCCATTCAGCCCTGGCTCTGCTCCCCGAGGTGCCTCTGGCAGTGCTAGCACAGAGATATGGCCCGGACAACTTCAGGGAAAAGCTGCAGGTAGGGAATGACACAACGTACAGCCCTTGTCCTCAGACAGCACAGGGCCAGGCTAATGACACAGGCTATTGTTCTCCCATTCTGTTTAATAAAGCAATGACTTGCATGGATGTTGGCTTTAGAGTACGTGCTTGGCAACACCAGCAGATAAACAGAAAGGATTTCCATGGAATACCATTTCTCAAAGAAATACAGTTAAGTTATTTTTGCAATATTATTAAGTCCAGTAGTGAATATTTTGAATGTGGTATAATCCATTTTCCTAGAAACCAGCCAAGAAAAACCAACAGCAGCACAAGGGAAGTACCACCATGCTGCCATCCCTGTCTCACTGTTCCCTCAGGGACACAAGCAGGAGCCTCACACGCCTCTCCCGATAACCCCAAACCTTCCCTCCTCCACCAGTGTGCCTTAAAAAGAGTTCCCATCAGCTCTTCCCTCACCAGCACACAGGCAAGCCTGGATCCTTCCTGCTGATCCTGACCCTGCTCTCCTATGAGCCAGGGACCCTCCATCAGCCCACAGGTGAGCCCTAAAGCTGAATACTGACAAATGCATTGGGAGGGCCAATGCAAACCACTAAAAAGGCTGGGCAGGGGCGTTTCAGCAGCCTGCAGGTGGGACTGAGGGCCAAAGAAGCGGGACAGTGAGATCTGGATGGCTCTTGCCATTGAAACTGGCCAGCAGTTGCAAGCAGGAGACAAGTAGGTGGATTGGGTGGGTGCAGAAAAGCCAGCCCTGGGCACAGATCATCATCTCTCGGTCTCCAGTAGTTCTACCCTAAAAGCAGAGCCCAAATCCATTCCCAGGCACCAGGACTCCAATCTCCTATGCCCTCTTATCTTCTCTACCTGCTGTTCACTGCACAAACCCTCCTATGCCATGTTTGTATGCAAGTCCAGGGATAGCTTAAGCTGCAGTGACCATCTAAGGGAATAGGGCCTCCTCACCCTGCAGCACATAGGAGAGAAAGTTAGTTATTCTGCACAAGTCATTGGAAAACCCTGGACCACCTGGAGAACATCTCCTTTTCCTAAATCACTCCTTCCGAATCTCCTCACAAGTACAACAGAGCTAAAGCCACCAGAGGAGCCCTGTGCCCTGATCCTGGCTCATGCAGACAGCTGTGGGCACACTGGGGAGGCTGCTCCCTCCCACCTGGCTGTCAGGCAGCATTCCCTGGGGCAGCACAGGCCAGGGCTCCATTTCCTAATGCATCCAAATGTAACTCTGCTGTGGATTTGACCCATCCCATTAAGATTCAATTTGATCTATTTTCTACTGCAATATCTGCAGAAATAAGACTCACAGCTGAAATCTGAAGAGTGGACAACAGACCAAGAGTCAGATGAAACATATTAAACTCCATTTAAGTTATGGCTCATAGAGCCCACGGGAACCGCAGGCTGTGTGCCTGCTCAGTGCTACAGGGCTGGGGTTCACTCCCAGAAAACACCAGGGTCTCTTGAGCCTATCTACCCTTTCTGCAAAACATGAATGTCTGCAACGGGCAGAGCTGCCAGCTCTCCCCACCTTTCCCCTCGGGATGGGGAAGAGGTGTAGCTCAGTCAGTCTGAGCATCCCACTGCCCACCCTTGGTCACTTTTGCTATGCTTGGGACATCCCACCACCACTCCATTACCATTCCCACTTATCCTCCTCCTCCCTTACCCTCTGTGCATCCTCCTGCCCCAGGCCCACAAACATGTCAAACGACAAGCAGGGATTCAGGGCAGGTGGGACTCTGGGCTGCTGGACCTCAGTCCCCTTGTCACCGCAGCATTTGTCAACATCATATCTGAAGGTGATGCTGGGGATTGCTCAACAAAGCAAGATCTGAGGTCTCTCAACACAAGGCATCAAGGGAACGGTCTAAGAAGACATGGACTCACTGGTCCTCATTCCAGCTTTCAAGAATGAGGAGAGTTAACATGAAAAAGCTACACCACAGGTTTCCTTTTACATCTTCCAGAAAAAGCAGTCCCATCAGACTGGTGCTGCTGGGGACACGACCATCCTGGGACTGTGGCACAGCCTTCTCCTTGACAACCAACCCAAAGGACTGTCCTGTTCTCCTCCACCCCTGCTCTCTGCTGTGGGACAGACTTGGAAGGAATTAAACATCCTTAATAAACAGAGAGAGAAAAGCAAACAAAATACAAACAACAAAATGCAAACAAAATGAAAAAAAAAAAGAAGAGCATACAAAACCCATCTCTGAATTAATTTCCATTTTATTTATAGGCCATGACATGACAGTTGTCTAAGCCTTTTAATTAATCACAGGGAACAGTTACTTTGAGCACGTATGCCCACCTTCCCTCTTCCTGAAACATGTTTCAGCTTGTGTTGAAGGACAGTCTGCAAGGTAATTAATTATTTACCATTATCTATGCCAGTTCTTGGCTCTCCAAATCTTTCAGGAACATCAAGTCCCGGGGCAGCAATGTTCTTTGGGGCCAAAAAGGAGAAAAGCCTTTGCTAGAGACAGGGAAGGGCAAAGGGCTTGGTAGGATGAAGAAGGGGAGAACCGGAGCTCAGCACTGTGCTGAACATGGCTTGCTCTCTTGTTGCAAGGTCCATAGGGTGGCCCCCTGGGGAGGCAGGGTGTTATTTATGTGATACAAGATACAAATCTGCCTAATAAGAGGATTTTTGTTTCAACTAATTTGTGGGTAACTGTATAGAGACCTACATGTGTAACAGAACTTTTGTCAAACGCTGCAAAGACAAACATTCCTCAGTTCAGAAATGCCAGAATTACTGTTTCTAGTGGAAACCTGATTCATTCCTCTCAAATCATGTATTTATCACTTGATCACATACCATCTGGCTCTCAAACCCCTAGTACACCTGAAGTGCACGCTGAGCACGGCTGACTTATTGAGTGACTAACAGTGCTTCAACCCCATTCCCCAGCCACACATCCATGACTTTCAGTGCTGTGTTCAAGCCCTGCTCCAAACTGGGGTTTGGGAGTGGGAGGAGCAAAAATTTCTGCTGGGAGTTACACAGAGTTTCACAAAGGGGCTCCTGAGATCCAGCGCTCCTAAAAATACTCACATCTACATAAAGAGTTTTTCCCCGAAAAAAAAATAGAAAAGGAAAAAAGCAAACCCAAATATCGGTAGCTTTGACCTCACTGAGTTGATGGGATGGAATCCCCTTGGGAACCCCAAAGGAGCTGCATGAAGGACCAATTTAGAAATACTTCTGAAGTTACTGCACTACAAAGCAACTTAGGAGCTGCTCATGCCTGAGTGAGCTGCCACTTCCTCCGGAGCCCTGGGAGCACAGCATGGGAGCAGCACAGCATAGGGCCACAAATGCCACTCTGAGCAAGACAGTGGCTGAGCCTCCTCCTTGGCACTCCGGACACAGCCCCGAAGGAGTCCAGAGCAGCACTGCTGGAAGCTGGTATATGCCAGGGCCTGGATGGGAACCCAACCTGAACCCTCACCAAAGCAGGAGCAGGTGAAGGTGATGCCATCAGAGACCTCTCCAAATCAGCTTGGCCATGGGGCTGTGCCTGTGGCTCCAACATAGCCTGAACAAATGCCATGTCTCTGCATCTCACAGTGCAAGACATCTTCTAGGAAAAGACAGGTCAAGACTGTTCTCCACTTAACGTTCCTATTAAACTTAAAGTTCATGCTCCACCTTAACCCAAACTGATCTTCTCACAAGTTTCATCCCCCTGTCACTCCCACTTCTCCCACCTCCCACAGCCAGCGGCCCCACTCCAGCAGCCACCTGCAGAGCCACAGGAGCAGGGGGCTGCAGCAGAGGGACAGATCCATCCCCACCTGCACTCCTGCTCTGCTGCTCCCAGGGCCCACCAGCTGCACTCAGGTACACCCCCACAAGAGACCACTTCCTACAACTTCTCTGCACCAACCCTACAGCCCATGCCCTCACTGTGCTGAGCCCCAGCCCCAGCCCCAGCCAGGATTCTCCGGAGCAGCCCTAATGCTGCAGGTACCCTTCCGTGGTTGGTGCCACAGGGAGGAGCACTGGCAGTCAGCTTGATACTGCAAATTCATCACCGACCAGTTGGTGTCAGTAACAAAGCTAAAAGCAACCACTAGCACGGATTACACCCCCCAAGAGCAGAGACATTTGCCAGCAGCAATGTCACAGGCACCCATCCCTCCTGAAGGGCAAGTGGGTGCTGGGTGCCACCCTTCCACATCAGAGGGCCCAGCGGGTGGGGAAGGGGAGACCCGGGAGTGCCAGCAACCTCTTACTGTTTAACCAACACACAGCCCGTTTCCCTCACTAGAGCCCCCCAGAAAGCCCAGCCACCTGCAGCAGGGCCCCCCTCATTTCAGAGGGCCACAGGCTGGGTACATCAGCAGCACTGGTGGGAGTTTGCTGTAGACAAGTGAATCAGTGGAACAGATGAGCAGCTCCTGAAGCATCTACCCACAATGTACAGCAAGAAGAGATGTAATTTCAGGCTTGTGGCAGATGCTGGAGGGTTTGTGGTGCTAAAAAAAATTAAAAAAAAAAAAATCTCAACACCTACATATAATAGATAGCTTTCTAGGACAAGGAAATCCTGCAGCAGCTGAAAGAAAACCAATCACAGTTCTCAACTACATTTGAGGTAAGGAAACAGAAGATGGTCCAAAACAACATCTCCTAAAGGTCAGTTTCACAAAACTAGAAAGAAGCAGACACAAAAATAACTGAGAGAAAACACCTAAATATAAGTAAGTGTGACAATGCTTACTGGAGAATGTTTAAAGATGCCTTAATAGAGCCCTCTTTCCCACCAAGAAAAGCAACAGTATATTTTTAAAAAATTATTTGGTTTAAAATAGGAATTTTTAAAGACAAGAGCCAAATTTAAAAAAAAAAGTATGTAACAAATCAAAAATCCACTATAAAATTAGAGCTAGAAATCAACACATTTTATAAAGAAAGCTAAAAGATATTTAAAAAACCTAGAGGCAGTAGGTATATCAGGAAAAAAAGCAACAATCCATCAATACATTAGGCTTGATGCTAAAGAATTACAATGAAAGTACCCTGATATAGAGGATGTAGAAAGTATAAGAATTACTTTTTATCTTTGCAAATAAGGATGACTTAAATCTCAGCTATAGCAAAATTCTCTGAGAAGTGAGTTGGGAAGATCCCCAACACCATCTGCTAACCATCCTTCACATCTGTAACGAGAAAACCTGCACTCAGAGCCTATGAAGGAGCTCACCCAAATTCCTAACATTGACTGGGAAAAAAAACAAACAAACAAAAACAAAACAAAACAAAACAAAAAAAACCCACTAAAAAAAACCCCAAAACACCAAACCAGAAGCATGTCCCAGGCCAGCCAGGAAGTTCCAGAGGTCTTGGAATAATAAATAGAAAACCCTGCTCAAGCAAACAAAAACTTAGCACTGTGCCAGTATTACCAGAGGCCAAACAGCTGACCTGGGAAGTGCAGGCTGGTCACTCTGCCCGTGCTCCCGGCAGGGCAGGGAGCGGCCAGCGC
>VYZQ01007739.1:18360-50284 GCA_013400655.1 Mystacornis crossleyi | reverse complement strand
ATTTCATTGTGTTGGGAGCCCAGTATTTGAGAGTTTGCTTCCCTCTTTCTGTTACAAGTGGCATCCCCCACTAGGCATATTTTGCTCCAGCCCTCCTGACTTGAGCCAAGAGAGGACACAAAAGCTGCCAGGTTCTTGTGCCAGAAAAGCTGCTTCTAAGTAAGAGAAAGTGTTTATCTCTTGGTCTCTGCCATAAAATTTGCCAGATTCTAGAAACACTCGTGTTCAGAGAGGAAAAAAAAACCCCAATCCCTGTTATTTACTTCTACCCTGCCCTTCAGAAGGGCTAATGAGTTCTGCAGTCACCATCAGCCACACAGCTGTACATGCTGCAAGGCAGGCAACAACGCTGACTACTAAATGAAGACTGATGACATTCTGAGGGGAACATTTCCAAGAAAAATTTCCCTAATCAAATTAAGCATTGTGCACATAGATGAGATTTTATTTTTAATCACTCGTAACTGTTTGCATTCTAAACCCCATATTGTTGCACAGTCTTAGAGAAGTGGAGCAATCTGTAATTACTTTAATAGACTAGAAGAAGAAGGACAAAGCATGCTAGGTCACAAATGTTCTTCAGGGTTGTCAGGAACCACTATATGCATTACCTCTCTCCCTTTATTTGAAAAAAAAACCCAAAACACCAAAAACCCTCCACCCATTGAACAAACAAAACCTCAAAGAAATACAAGAGAATTGTGGCGGCTTTCAGCACATTCTGTCCAAGAAAGCCAGCAGTCTCTTTTAATATTGTCAGTCTCAGTTTCACTTGTTTATCTTGTGTATATATGTGCTAAGAAAAATACTGGAAACAATGGCAAAAGATAACTAGAATCAGACTGATGTTCCACTGGTGTGTAGTTAAAGAAACAAAGCAACCCTGTATGTTCATTGCTTAAATAAGAAGCTTAGGTGACACAAGCCAGAATTCCTTTTCTTTGCCCAAGGTCATAAGCTCATGCTGAGGTGAATCCCACTGCAAGAAGACACAAAGATGCCTCCTCAGACTACTGAAAACACTCAAGGAACTTCAGAAAACATCTGGCTAACTTGTGCATGTGCCTTTTTTCATCCCTTGATAATTTAGAAGTCATTCACCAGACAGAACTGGCCAATGCAATCCCTGTCCAGTCTGATACAGACGTCAAGGGATCAGACCTCAAATCTGCCAGTGGATGCCTGCAATCTTCTCCTCCCTCACAATTTTTCACTGACCTTACTTTTATTCATAGCACACAGTATACTTGATATATTCACATATTGGGGGCCATTTCCTCTATTGAAAAAAATATATTATACTTTTATAATAAAAGAAGAGAAACTGTCTATTGAGAAAAAGAAATACATTTCAGTGTTTTGGTCATTGGTCAGAAAAGATCCATTCTGGTTTTACCACACTAAGATGGCACTAGAGAATTCAAAATGCATTTATAACCAAAGCATACACCATTTTTAGCAAGCTATAAAATTTAACCTTTGTAGAATATGGATAGTGCTTCACAATAGCTTTTAAAAAGGCTATTAAAACTTCACACTTCCAATAAAAAACAGTCTAATGTTCTTGATCCTGACATCGCCTTTATACAACGTATTTCTTCTGCTACTCAACCGTGTGAAAAAATTCCACCTATATTCTGAAGATTACATCTCTGGACCTTCAAAAAGTAATCTAAGCAACTCCTGATTTTGAGGCCTGCAAAAAAAATAAAAAGAAAAGAGAAAAAATCCTCAGCAGTAAGAACATAATTTTACCCAATTCCTGCCTTCTTTGTTCACTAATAGGGATGGATGTCAAGTAATTAGGACTTTAGTGGGGTTTCTAATTTTATGAAAAGGGTTTTTTACAACTTTCAGATGGCAGAGAAAGAAATATCCTCCCATTACTTCATCGGTTTGTAATAGCATCCAAAAATTAGGTTTTTTGTAACAACTGAGAAGAGAACAGAAAAAATTAACAGGCATTTCTTCTGATACAACTGTGGGCTAGACTTCCAATAGCTCTTTGTTTATAAAGCAAAGCCAAAAAAATTAACTGACACTGAACCAACAGATCAGAAAACCACAGCAATATTTTAACCAAACATTGGCCACAACTAACTGTTCAGTTTTTAGGTCAAAACACATTTCTTTATGGGAACATACAGGGTCCTCGGGCTCTCCCAGGGACAACAAAGCCTCCACGTTGTATTGTCAGTGTAGTGAGTGATCACCCTTTTCTCTTCACAGAGAAAAGCAACTAAAAAAAAAAAAAAAATAAGGCACAGGGCTCATGTCCCCAAGGCTCTTGCCTCCCAGCAGAAACCTCTTTTCTCATGCCATATTCATGCAAGCATGCTGCACGCCACAGCCATAATCCACAATTCAGCAAGAAGAACAGGATGTATGTTGGTACAAACAGAAAGTTTGAAAGAGGAGTTATGGGCGGGCAGTAACTGCTTCATGCTTTAATAATTCTTCACACAGAAGCCAGTTCTAGAAATAAAGACTCCCCAACAAAATTTGCTAAATGAAAGAAGAAAAAGCAAAACACACACACAAATGAAAACAACAACAATGGAAAAACAAAGAAAACAACAACCACCAAAAACCCCACAACAAAACAAAACAACCCCAAACAAACCCAAAACAATACTCACCAAATTTTTTACAGGCTCATTACAAAGAATACGAGCCAGAAAACAGGTACATGCATGCACTTTTTATTTCTCCCTCAACTCTTGGGTTCAGCTTCCTTGGCTGACTGCAGCAATGTCAGCACATCACAGTAGCAATCCCAGCTGTGAGACCAGAAAATCACAGAAAGCCATGACCCCCTCCGTCTTTCTTGTTGACATGCTTCCTCTATATGAAAATTATTTCTTTTGGGGGCTGAGGTGCTTCCTAGGAGTTGACACATGCAAGCTCCACTTCCCCTGCAGTGAACACTTATGAATATACATGGGATGGCTGTACAGATCTTCCTCCCTATCCTGCAAGTCGCGTACTGGCAAAGGGGATTGAGACTCACATCTCCAACTCCTCAAAAAAACACACCACTGCAAACAGCAATCACACTAATTCTGAACCAAACATCTTTGTCGGCTTTGAGAAGTCGGTGATTTTGTATTTGCTCACATTTTACGTCTCACTTTTAGTACATTAGTTTTCATTTTCATGGAAGATTCTCATTTTTTTGAGTTTCTGGGTTAGAGAGCTGAAGTCCAAAAGTCTTCATCCACATAGCTACCAAACAGATATAATTCCTTTTAGCAGGCTAATCTCTAACCCGCTAGTGTTACATATAGTCTCTGCCAGTTTGATCTCTCTGTCTCTGTCCTTTCCTTCCATGTTCCTCCCACACAAGGTAGGAGGAGGATAAAGGCAGTAAGACAGCTCTTTACACTTGTAACAGTCTCTTCCCACACAACCATAACAAAACAATTAATCTCAGTATTTGAGTAAGACTTATCAAAAAATTCTTGCAATCATATTAAACACGAAAGATATCCAGTTTCAGCCCTTCATGTTTTAAGCTCCATTTCAGAGATTTTTTTAAGCCCTGTGATCAGAGGGATGGAGCAGTTCTCCTACCAAGACAGGCTGAGAGAGCTGGGCCTCTTCAGCTGGGAGGAGAGAAGGCTCTGGGGAGACCTTAGAGCAGCCTCACAGCAATCTACAAGAGAGGTGAGAGGGACCTCTTACAAGGACGTGAAGTGACGGGACAAGGGGGAATGACTTCAAACTGAAAGATGGGAGATTTGGGTTCTTCTTCACTGTGAGGGTGGTGAGGCCCTGGCACAGGCTGCACAGAGACGCTGTGGCTGCCCCATCCGAGGCTGAATGGGGCGTGGAACAACCTGGTCTAATGGAAGATGTCCTGCCCGCAGCAGGGGGTTTGGGACTAGATGACCTTTAAGGTCCTTTCCAACCCAAACAATTCTCTGACCTGAACATAGTTTTGGAAGTTTGGCACACTAACACTTGCTTTACAGCCAGATGTCATTTCACTATATATCCTGCCTTTCCATTATCCCTTGAATATTTACTGCAGTGTAAGAAAAAATATTGTAACTGAATTTATCAGCTAGCTCCAAAAACTGAAAAGTCATATAGCTCATATTATAACTTAATGTCTGAATGTAAAATATAGAGATTTAGGTATTTTTTTCTTGATAGCCTAATCTGACATTTTTCGTAAACTGTTAGTGGGAAAAACAGAACAATCCACCCTGCTGTATAATTTTTACTCATGATGAGTGATATTTACCACTTCCCAGGAAAGTCAATATATCAATTTAAAAAATATTTTTACACTTTTTCAGGTTTATCTTTGGATTTGTCTTTATTATGTAAAAAACAGAAATCCATACCAAACCAGCAAACCCCCCTAAACTTAATAAACAAGCTACAATAAACCAGTTTTGCACGTCAAGACCACATGCCCTCTGCTTTAAGAGAAATGCTACATGCACAGGCTGTCACTGTCTGGCATTTCAGGAAACTAGCTTTCATAACCAAAGAGGATGAGATTTCAGCAGCACCAATCATCTTTGGCTGCCTTGCATTTTATCATCTCACCACCAATTTCCTTCTGCTGGGGAGAAATTAATATAAAAGCAAGACATTCTACTTATCGTTGTTTATCTTCCATATTGCTATGCCTTATGAAAAACAAGAGTTTTGGTAGCTAACTCCAAAGTCAAACATTAAACTCCAGAGCAGGAAGTCTTACAACCACCCATTTACAGCATTGCTAGGGCTTAGGTTAGTTGTTTGGGTAGTTTATTTCTTGAAGGTTTGTGTTTTGGTTTTTTTGTTGTAAATCCAAAGAAATACCTCCCTCTGTAATTTATTATGTCATTAAAACAGCCAGGGTCTGCTAATGTTTCATAGAAACACTATATGATAACAAATATTTTGCCATAAGTTAAAGGCAGGCAAACCTAAAGCTAGCATGAGTCTCATTACAATGCCATTTTTGAAAGCTAAGTCCAGCTGCGTGTCATTTCAAAGAATTATGCATATTCCTACTTAAAATCTATTAGTGGACAGAATACTTACCCCCCCTTCATTTTCATTTTATCACTGCATTTACACTGTGTAGGTAGCGGCAAGAAATGATGCATGCTAAGAAATAGAAAACCATTCATTCTGATTTCCTAATACAAGGGAGTAGTCCCTGGATTTTTAGAACTCTCTTTGTGTTGGTTCACATGTGCATAAAATGAGCAACCTTTCCTGCAGCTAAGTGAGAAATAGCAGGGCATTGCTTTAGTGGCATTCTGAAAAATGACTGCTTGCTTTCAGTAGCACCGAGGACAAAGTAACTGGTTATACATATATAGAATATACAGAATATCAGAGCAAAACCATTCAGGATCATTCTACCCACAAGATGCTGGTTGGGAATCAATATTCTTCCAGCGTCTTTTTCTGTCTTTCACTATCTCAAATATTTCACCTGAAAAGATATGCAGCTACTGCAATACTGGTATCCTTACATTTGTGGGTAAAAAAAACCAAACAAAAACTCAACAACTACAACAAAAAAGAGGGTAGGCAGACTCTCAGGTACTGGGCACCCTTCAGTCCAGCCTCCTTCCTGCCAGTCCTGCAGCCACTTTCTCATTAGTACTTCACTGCTCTGCTCCCTCAGGGTCTAGTTACTCAGCAGCAAAAGCAACAATTTCTTTTCCAAATGTGTGGTGGGGAAAGTAAGATGTGTGTGAAAAGAAGCGCATGTCTTCTCAGAGAACAGTTACTGACACACTGGAGACACCAGTTTCGGTTTCTTCACTCAATTCAGAAGTTCGCAAGGAATCAAACTTTCCAGATTACTTAGATCCTGTTTACCTGTCCTACAAAGATGCTGTGATCTATGCCTGAAATCAGGAGATCTGACATTGATAAGAGAACATAGGAAACCACATCATACTGATTTTTCATATGGTATTTTTCACCATTCTCACACACCTTTCTTTCTCATCTACCTCTTCTGTCTCCTACTACATTACTTTTCTACTGAGTTTACACTCCATAAAACAGTTATGCATTAATTTTATCCCTTAATGCAACTAATATTTTAAAGCATAAAAAATTAGTTTTAATGATACAGTCAGAGCAATTAAATTATGTCCTACTTTTGAAATGCTGTAAAAAGTGATTACACCTTTACCCTCAATGTTCCTTTATGTTCCATGCCTCAGAAAACTTCCCTGAACATTGTATCTCCAGCTATGTGAATTCTTCTATTTCCAATGAACAGGAGGTAAAAAAACAAAAAACAAAACAACAAGAAACAATGAGAGGTGTGGGTCACCTTGGACATGGCAACATCAAGGACAGTGAGCTAAACTGTGTCCTAACTTGTCAGGCATTGATTCTAAGATACAAGACATCCGTGTTTGGATTGCTCCTTTCAGTCAGCTGTAGTAAGGACACATTTGTGCATGCATGCAAACTAACAGAAAAAGAAAATTCTGATGATGAATAGAATATAAACAGCATCATCTGAACTAGGTTCAGTTCTGCACAGCTATAAGAAAAANAAAAAACAAAAAACAAAACAACAAGAAACAATGAGAGGTGTGGGTCACCTTGGACATGGCAACATCAAGGACAGTGAGCTAAACTGTGTCCTAACTTGTCAGGCATTGATTCTAAGATACAAGACATCCGTGTTTGGATTGCTCCTTTCAGTCAGCTGTAGTAAGGACACATTTGTGCATGCATGCAAACTAACAGAAAAAGAAAATTCTGATGATGAATAGAATATAAACAGCATCATCTGAACTAGGTTCAGTTCTGCACAGCTATAAGAAAAATCACGTATAAACAGATATGACTAAGTCTTTAGAATAAAAGTCCAACACTTTCCTGTGCCTTAAGAAATATCCACGAAGTTCTCTATCCACACCCATCCTGCTTTATTCACTAAATTTTCACTGTTCAGTCATTTTCTCCACTAATAAAATGTTTTGTCCCAAAAATCCCACCATATTTGTACTTAAAATCTGACACCAGATGAATGAACCAACCTTCTAAAGTTAAGATGTGGAGAAAACACTGTGTCAATTACCACAGCTTTAGTCAAGACAATGACACATTACAGCTCACAACCAAGTCAACAGCTCTGCTCCTCCTGTCACTGTGTTCATTTGCAAAGCAAATTTTGACAAGGATGAACACTGGCAGGCTGAGCAGAGTGGAGAGATGCTACGATGCTGCCATCAGAACAAAGGAGAACACCGCATGGGAAGACCTGGGATTGCCTTAGGAGTAGAACAATAGAAATGGGATGAAAAGTTATAAAAATTCAAGTTCTCCAGAACATTTCACAAGTGCTGCACAAGTAGGTGAGCCTAGGCATGACAGATAATGATGTAGCAACTATGGTCTGACAGCTAAACAGAAAAATCCCCTAAATTATACCTGGGGACAAAGTATTAATGTCACTGTACAACAACCACAGTGAAGCCTCAGCTCAACAGCTCATTTCTGTTAATGTATATTCAAGACCTGATTTAACTTGAACATATAAAAATATTGTTTACTTGCAAGAAGAAAGAGTCTAGCCCGTCAGGGAACATTAAGAGACAAGACTATTATCTGAACATATTAGAGATAGAAGTGTTTAAGCTACAGTTCAAATACTGCCACAAAATTAATGCATTACTACTGCATTCTGACAAGCTGAAGTTTTCTTCCCTTCTGAATGGAAGAAGCAATGACAGAAAACAATTTTTAAAGGGAGTCAGTCAATTGATAAGTGGAATTTATATTATCATCTGCAACTATGTGGGCACCGACTCAGTGACCCAAGATGCCACTTCCAGTCTTAAATCTGTACCTCTCTCTTAATAACATCACTATAAGTCTTCCCAAAGGAAATTCCAGTGTGGGCATAAACCACTTTCTTCACCCGAACGTGCCATGCCCTTTAGCCTGAAATTAGCAGTGAACACCTGAACTGGAAATGCAAGACTCCTCTGAGCCTACCTCAATTTTCCAGTCAGCTGAATTTTTAAACAAATTCCCCTATAAGGAGCTTCTTGCTGCCTAGCCCCTTACACATTTAATATAGATCTACCAAAAATTTCTGTGTCCTCTCTGCTCTCCCGTGTTTTTACTGTTTTCTTGCTTCAAACACCCATTTGTCCCTGCTGAATTTCCTGGGCTTATCACAACATGCTGTAGCCCAGTACTCGAGGCAGAAGCCTTAGAGGCTTCCAGGAGCAGCAGACATGCCTGGTACCCTCATGCTTCTCCATGCAGCCCTGGGGATGCACCACCAGCCTGAGAAGGTGCGGATTCATCTTTGGTCACAGTTCACACTCTGCCCTCTCTTCCCCCTCTCCTGTCCTTCATTCTTTACCCTGCAATACATTTCTTTCAGAAATTACTCTGAAGTGATGTTTTAGACTTGACACGCCATGGCTTTTTTAGCATTTAATAAGCCGGTTCAATAGCAAGTACTTATTTGCCTGCATCTCCCACCTGCAATTTCTTAGCACTAATGCTGGTGTTGCCAAGCTCGAAGGTTCCTCCCCATAAAAGTGGTATTAAATGAACTTCTAAATTACAGACCTTCTCCTACATGTTCTAAATATATATAGGACTATTTCTTTTGCTCAGTTGGGGTAAATTTAATCTAATTTGATTCTGGGGATTGGGGTTTGTCAGTGCATCAACTCTGCTTAAATCACATCCCTTACCAGATACTACTGCTTTTCAAGACCACCAGCAAGTAAAATACTAAAACTGTTGCTCTTCAGTGCAAAGAAAAAACCCAACACTTCTGAAACAAAGTCCTAATTCAAATCTCGTAATTCTAGGTTTGATTTTGGTGCAGAACAGAATTAACAGACCCTAACAATACTTCTTAAATTCAAACCTAATTTTTGAATAAGAAACCTTGTGGAGGCTTCCCCCCTGGGGGGATGGGCCTTGGGAGTGAAAGCATGGGTTGGGTTACACGGGGTTTCCAGACTCCCTGATGCTATTGTACCTCAATCCTGTTCCTCACTGGTCATTTTAAATGTAACCCTGCCCTGGTAATGCTGTACTTAGGTGGATGTCCACATGATTGTGGGGAGCCATTTGGAACAGTCTGCATTTGAACCCCCAGCGAGGTGGCTGGGAGAAATAAAACATCTCTGAACATCTGTCAAGAATATAATTTCCTGATTCTTTCTACGGGCAAAGCTGTCTGCCAGGGAAGGTTGCGGAGACCCCACCGCAACAAAACCTAGAACTCGAACTTTTAAATGTGTCTGGAGGCTACAGTAAGGAAGAATGTACCTGCATACCATTTTCTAATTGAGTATCCAATTCAAAGTTTCTACTTACTCATTCAAATGCAAATTAAACTAGCTAAAGCAGAAATGCCCAGTCTGAGACACAAATTCAATTATAATAAGTCAGTCACTGAATTCTTAATATGGATGCTTTTCTGTACTTATATTTACATTTTAATCTAGATGGAAAAAACCCAACAACCCTGATGAGACATATGCAGATTAAACTTCATGGTTCTTATGTATATGATAAAGTAGGACAAGCCAGATAAAACAGACAAATAGGAGCCCTGGGATATTTTTTTTCTACTTTTAGAGACAGGTATGACCATTTTTATCATTTTTGAGACTTCTCTCAGTGAAAGAACCATAACCCCAGACATCAGCCCAGAGATATGACCTCAGACTGGTATTCCTGGTATGACCATAGGTAGATTAAAGAATGGAAGAGATAGTTCATCTGAATCATGGAAGCTTTTACTTGACTTAAAAGTACTTCAAGCCTTTAGGTTCTATAAACACCTTTCAAATTTCACCTAATTAAGAGGTGAAGCTCCTTGAATGAGCCCTCCTGCAGACACCCAAGTCAAAAGACTTTGGGAGGCTTGTTCCATGCACAGAACCGAGCAGCCGCCAGCAACTCCACACACTGACCCACCCTGGCAGGTAAACACCACGCTCAAGGGCTCCAATCACACAGAAGTGCAACCCACATCTCCCATTTTTTGCAGCAGTTCCTTCCCACAGGGTATGTGGCTGCTAGTGATGGGTTGACCTTGGCTGGATACCAGGTCACTCCGCAACTCAGCTGGAGAGGGGAGAGAAAATACAATTGAAGGCTCAAGGGCTGAGATGAGGACAGGGAGCGATCACTCACCAGTTACCTCACAGGCAAAACAGACTTGATTTGAGGAAAATTAATCTAATTTATTGCCAGTCAAATCAGAGTGGGATAATAAGAAAATAAGAACAAATCTTAAAACACTTTGCCCCCACTCTTCCCTTCTTTTTGGCCTTAACTTTACATCTGAATTCTCTACCTACCCCCACAGAGGTGCAGGGGGATGGGAAATGGTCAGCTCATCACATGTTGTCTCTGCTGCTCCTTCCTCCTCAGGGGGAGGACTCTGCACACTCTTCCCCTGCTCCATCCCACAGGAGACGTTCTCCATGAACTTCTGCAGTGTGAGACCTTCACATAGGTTCTTCACAAACTGCTCCAGTGTGGGTCCCTTCCGTGGTGTGCAGTCCTTCAGGAACAGACTGCTCCAGCATAAATCCCCCACAGGGCAACTAGTCCTGCCAGCAAACCTGCTCCAGTGCAGGCTTCCCACAAGGTCTCAGCCTCCTTTGGGCTCTGCTCTGCCGTGGAGTTCTCCACAGACTGCAGGTGGATGTCTGCTTCACCTCCATGGGCTGCAGGGACACGGCTGTCACACCACGGGCTGCAGGGGAACCTCAGCTCCAGTGCCTGGAGCACCTCTGGCCCCTCCTTCTCTGCCCTTGGTGTCCCCAGAGCTCTTTCTCTCGCATATTCTCACTCCTCTCTCCTGCTGAATCTCCACCGTGCAGGTTCTTCCCCCTCCTTAAATACATTATCCCAGAGGTACTGCCACCATCGCTGATGTGCTCCATGGGTCACACTGGCTGTATTGGACATGGGGGAAGTTTCTGGCACCTTCTCACAGAAGCCACCTCTTTAGCCCCACCAATACCAAAACCTGACCCTGAAAACCCAACATGCTGGTTCAGAGAAAGCCAACCTTCTCCAGGGAATGCTTCTCATCCTCAGTGTGTGCACTAGCACAACTGATCCAATCTGCTTGTAAGCCCAGTGACTGACAGCAGAGCCAGGACTGTGGGCCCCGACAGTAACAAGCCTTGTTAATGCCGTAGCTAAGAAATCCATTCTTGCCATCATAAAAATCTGGGAATCTTGTTCTGTGCCATGTGCTCAGACATCAACATGTTTCACGAGATCCCCAAAAAGATGCTTTGATCTTGTGTTGGAAGCATACAGATATCAGATTGTTTTTTTCAGAAAGGGCACCCAAATCAAAAGCAAAATACCTACATCTCTTCCCATAACATACACATGAAACAGGACCCAAACACTGAATTTAAAGGACTTCATGGTCTCAGCTGACCTGTAGCCATAGAAGCCTAATGTTACAATTTGGCAGATTTTTAGGGTCAAGGGTTACATCTAAAACAGAAAAACAAAGATGGAATTCATTACAGAATTTAAATCATATTTGACGATCCACCATGAGCCTAAATTTAGCTTTATACAATCTAAAAATCTATTCACAGACTAAAGATTAAACAGTAAGCACAGCCTTCCACTTAGCCCATCAGCTCCAAACTGAATACAGCCAAACTCAGCTCCATACTAAATACAAGGTTTTAACAAATTGCACTCTGGTGGAAGAGTTTTATATGGTCCAGATTTCCTGCTGATCAGTTAGATATACTTTATCCTATAAATTTTTATTTATGTAAGTAGCTGTTTCATGAATGTACTTTTAAGGTATCTTCTGCTCTCCATAGTTCATTTATTTGCACCAACATCCTCCTCCTTACTTCTATCCTTTTATCACAAATCTCCCTGTAAAATAACTTGCAATTTTCCCATAGCTCCATGATCTGCTCACACCTTTCTGGCATTAAAAAAAAAAAAGAGCAGAAATATTTGTGGTGCTATGATAGAAGAGGAGAAGAGAAAGAGATTAAGTTTGTTGCATTGTGACTTTTGCTCGGTGCTTTCTGGAGAATTAAAGGGTACATTAAGCTAAGCATAACATTTCTGAAAGCATACAATTATTCATAAAGGTCTATTATGCTTAGCTTTATATTTTTTCCCCAACAATATTTAGTGCAACTTGCAAACATCAATAAAGAACATGGCACTGAAGAATATCTAACACACCCACTTAAGGTACGATATTGGCACTTACGAACTATCCTAGTAAAACTTCTGAAGGGCAAAACTAAAACAAGAACTCAAAAGTGAAGTATACCAATCAATCTTAGACAAACACACCAAGCTTTCACAGCCACTAAGACATGTTCTTGCATGTATTAGAGCAGGGAGGCAATTCTGCTTTCTGTGCTAAGCACTAAAAATCCTAGAGGAGAGATTTCCTGCCAGACAAGAAGAGAGAGAAACAATCGTAAAAATGTGTAATTTAAAGTAATTTTGTGTTTAAAATACACAAGTACAGAACTTCACTAGTTTGATGTTTTAATAAAGAAGTTACCTACACACAGCCGATACTGGGTCACAGGGATCTCAGTGGCAGAGCTGCCACTTTGTAACAGCAGAGAATTAGTTGGTCAACATTAGAAATTATCAGGGACTTCCCTGTTTATTTAACACATTTAGTAGTAGTAAAAACAAAGAACCCTGGCCATTTGCAATGGTGAAACTTAACCAACATGTACGTATGAGTTATTCCACTTTGAAAACTCACACTGCGGAAAAAAATCAAATGTTTTCTAAGATCAGCCAAAGAAATTAAGACAAAGCAAGCAAAACAGCTTTTTTTTTTTTTTAGTTAGCAAGACAGGTGATTTGACTTCAGTCGACAGAAGCTACACATCACCTAGTTTCCACTAAGGACAACACTACTACACTAAACAAGCCCTGCAATTTGACATCAGAGGAGTTTTGAAAGAATAGTATATTACATGCTGAAATCATTATTTTTCTTCACTTCCTGACATTTTACAGCAACTGCCCAAGAGACATGAGAGACTTCAGCGTTGCTCAAATAAGAATCTGAGAAAAAAAAATGCTGTTTTACTAATACAGACAACTTAATTGGAAGAGCTGCTAAAGTGACCTTCCAAGTGATGAGTTGTAATCAGGATGCTTCACTTCCAGAGCATGTAAATGAATTAAAGCCCGAAGAAGGTACTGGACAGCTGCCTTAGAGCTTCTAACACCCAAAGGTGTTTGTGGAACTCGCTACAAAGGGACATACAGTCCATCTTGGAAATAACTCTCTTAAGAGGACAATTCAAGAGCACACAATTAGCTGGAAACTGCATCCTGAGAGTAGTGTGGTGTGCCTCTTCATTACTTTGGCTGATGAGGCAAGGCAGTATGAGAGCTGTACTCAAATAGGAATAAAACAGCCAAGACTGTCAGGGACTGGGACAGGAGAAAAGGAAGAAGAGACAGGAAAATGAAAAAAACCCAGTCAGGCACCAGTTTCCTCAAACTGTGGAAAAGAGCAAAAAGTCTGAAGTACGGACCTGCTTTTAAGGACAAGAGTCTTCAAAGGAACAGCTCCAGCTTCAACAAGTCACTTGGTAGGAGGAAAAGTGTTCAAGATGTTGAGAAACAGCCCATGCTGGAGCAGAAACCATTTCTGTACAGCACAGAATGCTCTCTTTCACCAAGTTTCAATTCAAAACGTTATATAACTTGTATTTTTAGTATTAAAATGCAGAAAGTAACAGCAAGTAATTAAGTAGTATCTTTATTTCCTTATTTTAAGGATAAATGAGTGACACTGTGTGAAAATATAGTGATCAGGAGTCCACTCACACCACTATGTTTCTCTCCTTCTGTAGGAAGTTTCTACACTGCAGTAATAGGACACAAAGCACAAGGAAAAAAGGCATCTGCAGAAGTACATGTTAATCTGCAGGCACCAGCTTATGAAAACCTCTGCTACAGTTTATTTTCCTTGCATTTGAACTTGCATGCTTTTGAGGAATAAAGCAAAACAAAGAACTGGAATGAAGTAACAGAGAATTTAAAACACATTCAATCAGCTCTGCCCAAGGCCCATATTAAAGGTTGAAAAAAAAATTCCATGTTTTCTTAGTGAGACAAAAAAAATGGAGATGGCAGTGTTTGGATCATCATCTCTGTTGTATTGCTCTCTTCTACTCTGTGTTCACAAAAAAAAAAAAAAAGAAAAGAATTGCCAACTGAATGCTTTATGCCATTTATTTTAAAATTTAAAAATACCACTTTAATAACTGATCAACAAGAGGAATTTATAATGAAAAATAGGCTTTAATAATAGTCACTACACACAGACTCACAAGGGTTTATTGGTAATAAAAGCCTTAATTACAGACTCAATTATTAATAGGCATAAATGAAGTACAGTTATATCATTTTTATAAGCTGTGCAAAATATAAAATAGAAAGCAAAGAAACTATTCCTGGGCTTTATTACTTAATGTCAGTAAGCGATTTTTTTTTTTTAATTTATGAAAAAAATCCTGCAACGGCCCTCATTCCCTCTGCTTTTCTTTTCCTTTACCTTTCACTTAGATTTTTCACCTCCATCCAATTTCTTCTTTCATGCAGTAACAGAGTCCTTCCCAGGCTATTTAAATTCTTTCATTCTGTCATTTTAGATGATAGGAATGAATTCCACTGAGTCTTCAACCTGGCCGGCAGCATACCAGGCAGCTCCTGCTCCCCCAGGCACCCTGCAGCAGCACTGCCTCAGGTGCAGCAGCATTTGCTAGAGGGACAACCCCACCTGGCCAGGACGAGGTGTTGGTGGTGGTGACAAACCACAGTTTCATTCTAATACCCTTCTCTCATCTCTGCAAAGGGCAGAGCTCACTCTTCTGTCCCTCTCCTGTCCCCACAGGACTTTGAGAAACAGTCCTGCAAGTCTCCAACCCCTTTTGTATGGCACAGGTACCTCTGCGCTGATGTTCCGCAAGGTAACAACAAAACTAGAAGGAAAATTGCCTTGTTGAGAATGCAACCGAGCAGCACCTCCATAAATCAATGCCTAGCACAGTACCACAGCTACATCTTTCCCCACCGGAGTGCTGTGCTCATTCCAGGATCCTTGCACAGCCCCAGGCACACTTAGCACCCCAGAAAACCACTGCCAGAAGACATCTGCCCTGCCCTGTAATCAACACCCTGCTCACTGAAGAGCTGGTTAACCATCTGTGTGGTCTGCATTCCCTGACTAATTTGTGCAGAAAGTAGGGGCAACTTGAGAAGACACGAATGATCTTGGAGAAGGGAAAAATAGCCCCATTAAACACAGATATCGAGGCCTGAAGGAGAATCGAGCCAGTCAGGCTACAGGAGGTTGCTATTCTTAGCATTGCTTCCAGTTAAATAAAGATTTCTGAGTTAAATAAAGATATCAAGTGTACCTAAGAAATGCTTTCATTTTCACTGCTGCTGCAATGTGCAGCTGGCAGTTGAGTTTCTCAGTGAGGACCTGGGAAGAAGAAATTCTACTAGCTTAAAATGACTGGACATTGCCAGAGACTCAAATGTTATCTACCACTTTTAAAAACAGAGGTGCAATCAGGACACTAAGTCAATTACCAAAAAGATAATGCTGAAACAGAAAATGCAGTTAATGAGAGCCTGACTAATGCCAATTAAATGCTCTTTGAAAAAAATAGGATGCCTGTGATACAGTATGATTCAGAAACTAACTGGTCTATGAAAGCTAGCCTTGAACAAGAAATAACAAATAGTCGTGTTATATAACTGTAAAATTACCACAGAGCAAGAATGCTTTTTCTTAAATTAAAAATGAGCAAAAACTCAACTGGTAACACTGAATAGTTTCAGAAGATTTTACCATGTTCATGGAGAAAAAAAATAAACAAAGAGGTACAAGACACCCAGTTCATCAAAATTAATTTTATCTTGAGAAAAATAACCAAGAAATACAAACAAATCAAATATCCTACTGGGCATGATCTAGCTAGCAGAGCAACTTGATCCAACTACTTCTGATAGCTGCAATTTCAGATATTAGGAACTTCAAAAAAAACCCCCCAAACCCCGCAAAAAACCCTAAAACAAACAACAAAAAGACCCACCCCAAAGAGTGTATTGCACAAAAGATATTTTTTTAAATATTTCAGTGAAGCAAGCTGTGCAGAGGTATGCAACTCTGACAGGATATGCTGCCATCCAGCAGAATACCAGACAAAAAGCATGCACAAGCCTCCAGAAATACCATGACAGAAGAGTCAGTAACCAAACATCGATTATAGAACATTTGAGCAAAAATAAAGGAGTGTTTGATAAGAGGGTACTTCAAAAATAAGAACATGAAAGGTTGCACATAAACAGCAAACGCTGGGCTAGCAGGACTGAAAGACTGACAATTTTATGGCACAATGCACTCACAGCCTGTCACCAGCAACAAATAACTTCTGTACACAAAGAATTTTGGATCCTTGTTGAGAACGTTGGAGGAAAATAAAATAACGGAGAAAGAAGAAAGTTATCCTTTGTTACTCTCCCACTTAGCTGTGAATTCTGAACAACGATGTGGCTGAACTAACCATGCAGAGATACAAGCATTCTTTAAACTCCCAAAGCTGAAAGTAAAGCAATCTGTGCTTACAAGTGAAAAAATAAAAAGGTGTCTGACTAATGAGAAAGTACATGCCGTCATCTTTGTTGTGGGATGAATGTAAATCGAGCTTAGAAATTGAAGGGCTTGACCCTCATCTTTCAGAAGCTAGTTTAAAAGACTTCAGGAAAGAAACATTTCTCCCTCATCTCCCTAAAATGCAGCATGTAGAAATATACTGAGATAATGTGTAGGCATTCACTGAAAATTATTACAGCTCCTAACCTTTGCTAACAGGTTTCAGGGCTAGGTAATTGATTATAAAAATGAAACTGCATTTACTATTTGCTAACTTCTGATAAGCAGCAGGTATATAATTGATTCTCCCTTTCAGTATGCATCCAATTGCACTGGTATGAAAGCCTATATGTGAAACGTGGGTAGTGTAATTACCAGTTTGTTTCACTGCCTACTTTCCCCTCTACAAATAAAGACTGAACTCAAATTGCCATAAAAAAATGATATGGACTACTTCAGTGCATTTAGTGTTATTACTGAGTAAATGGCCTCAGACAAAATGAGATGCAAGGTTATCTTAAGCTACTATTTTTCTGGGAGGGAATCTAGGAGTCAGAAGCAATCATTAGTCATTGTTCCACATGTCTCCCAAGAAGATCTGTGTCACAGAAATCTGGCAGATCTCATAATCCTGTGTTTCTAGATCTCCAAGGCACAGTTTGGTAGACAAATTCTGATTAATTAGCTGTACCAGGATAGTCGGCTAACATAAACATAGCTCTCATCAGCATGTGTATTCCTGGCAGCATAACAATTCGCCCTTCTTCCTCTCCCTTGCTTTGCTTTTGACAGTGCAGTCTGCTTACGTAAGCACATCTGTGCTCGTACCTGGGCTGGTGTAGAAGCATCAGGGAGACATGCATTACACTCTTGAGCAAAGTCTGTTGGATAGTTAGCCCTGAGAATTCTTCCTAATACTTATCTGATGTGTTTCATCTCTAGATCATCCCCAAACCCCTAAAGCTTGTGTTTAATGACCCACAGGGAGAAAAGAGCATACTCCTTTGCATAATCTCCTGCTGGCCTAGAGCACAAGCCTCTCTCCATGGTCACTCACACAAATAGATCAAGGCAAAGGACTTTGAATCCTTATCACATTCACTTGTGATGGAATGATTCCTAGACTGAGAAATTCTGTAAAAAACTCCTAGGTATTATTTGAGATGACAGATGAGCCTGTGATTAAAAGATTCATGTTGTCATGCAGTCATAGGCATGGTTAATGCAAGACAAAAAAAAAAATTTTTTTTAAGTCCATTCTTTCTTTAGACTGAGCACAAGTTCAAGTAGAAAGCACCACACCTAGAGATCAATCTTCCACTGATGTGCCTGTCCACTGCAAAGGGAGCAGAGCACAAGCCAGTCTTCAATAATTCCCACTTTATCCCAGTAAAATTTCTATAGGTCTTGCTTCCTATCACAGTTTTATGCACCAAGAGCCAAGATTTTACAGGATTTCATTTATGTCTAGACAACTTTTTAAGTATTTAAGTCTCTTGCAGCTAGTCACAGTGATCTTTCCTTCATTTACATTTCACAATGTTCCAGTCTAATGAAAATGGATGTCCAGGAGCTGGAACAACCTAAATGATCATTATCCACAACAAGCTAATAAAACATGTTTCTTTGAAACTTAAAATTTAAAAAAAATACAAGCTGAAATCAAAACTGTTCTGGGAGTTTATTTTAAATAGCAATAACAATACAGCACTATAATATCTCATTGAAAAGTGGGACACGAACAACACATGAATGGGACCATAACTGAATTAGTCTACACTGCAAAATAAACAAGTAATCATCACAGGATTTGATAGCCATGCATTTAAACATATCCTAATCCCAAAACTAATAAGAAGGCATAACTATAAAAATAGATCTCTCATGTTAAGTCTCATAAAAGTCACAAAACTGCAAATCTGCTCTAAAGGATTTTCTCACATTTTAATTAACTATCATAAAAATATTGTGATGAGATAATCTCAGTTTATATAGAAGCATTTTCTCCATTTAAAATTATACTCAAGAAAGCTTAGTAAGCTGCCTATTCCCTGCTGACAGGCAAAAAAAAAAATCCATTCTCATATATTATATTTTATAGATGGGAAAACCACATGTATGCAATTTAAAAATGGAGGCTTTAAAAAGTCAGCTAAAGAGATGAACTTGCATCAGACTTGGGAAGATTGAACTAGATCTGTCCCCTACCTAAACTATTTCTCGGCAAGTCACGATAAACATGCTCTTCGTGGAGCAGAAAGATACTGTGACTCACAGAGAGTATCCAGCATCTTAAAAGCCTCTACACCATCACTTAGGGTTTACTGTATCCTGCCGTGCCCCCTCTGCATGGGCCCTGATATCTCTGTCCTAAAAATTAGGTCCTTAAGAATATATTGAAATACACAAAAATTTGAAAGCTGGGTGTTCAAACACATGCTGGATCATAGCCCCAGACTATTATATTAGCTTAATTTCTGGATTTTGTGACTAAGCCAAGGTGTTGTTACAGGTTTACAACACCTGTCAACTCCCGCAGGCTGATTCTCCCCACCTCAGTCCAGACACAGCATGAACAGGCTTAGACCAGAAAAATGGCTGACTGTTGCAATATCAGCAGCAGTGGGTCATATATCTGTACTTATTACAATGTTCTTATAAAACAACTAATGTTACACTTCTTCAGAACTGGTAAAAATGCGTTGTGAGAACACAGGCTGCTTCCTTCCAGGAGTGAGAGCTTCTTGACCATCTTGAATGCCCACAGTGTAAGGTGTGAGTCACTCCAGAGAACAACTGATGGCCCAACAGGACAGAGACAGACATTTAGGTCACCCAGTGATTATGCTCAGCATAATCAGCATGACACCCTTTCCCTGACACATTACCTCATACACCAAGATTCTTATGATGATGAGAAGAAATCATTCAGGGCCTCCCCCCAAAAAGACTGTCAGTATGAAGAGCTTTTCAGTTTATCTGCCCTGACCCCTAGATGGAGAGGGGAGGCTGTCTAGAAAGGGTGAGTTAGTCTAGGTGCTTGTCCTATGAGGGCATGTATGGCCATGTATGCCCAGTGCAAGGATGTGTCAGCTTTGCAAAACCCCTGTGGGGAAGCAGAGATAGTTTCCTGAGACAGGAAATAACACCGAAATGTGTGGCTGACAAAAGGGGAACAACATGGTGACATGGCAGTAACGTGATCCTTACCAAGAGGGACATCCAGCTAAATTACGGCAGGTGAAAGGGAAGGGTGTGACTGCCAAACCCAGGGGAGCACGTGGAGATGCAGACGGGAGGGCAGGCACTGCCTATCTTGGAATTTGGTTCTCCCCTACTCCTCTCTCTCAAAATACTCTGATCAGGGGCTCTCCTCAACCCCGCCGCTTTCCAGAATGCTTTCTGCTCTCCTGTCACAACTTGTTTCACTCGAAAGCCCAAATCCAGCTGCCCTTTCTGTGCAGAGGCGTTTCCTCCCCCACCCACGTAAGGGGAAGAGGCAGCACACGCTGGCTCTGTGCAGCTGTGCCAGGGGCCTCTGCTTCCTTCCTCCTGCCACGGCCTGCCTGCTCTCCCACCCCAGGCTCTCCACCGCCAACACCCCTTCCCACTGCCTCTGCAGCAGCAGGGGACGTGACAACCCCGATCCAAAACCTGGGCGCCCCTCAGACTCAGCCGACTCTTCTCCAGAAACTCGCACCCGCAAGACATGCAAGCCCCGCACACGCCACTACAGCTCCTCGTGTCCCCACACTGTCCCTTCTGTCCCAGCTTCCCAAATGACATTGTATCCTTCCCTGTCTCCGTCGCAAAGACGCTCCTCCATGATTTTGCCGTATTATTTCTTTTCACAGGCCTTAGGGATATACCTGGTTGAATATGCTGGAAGTAATTTTATTTGGGTATGCCACTCTGCAGAGATGCTGATCCGTGTCTTTGGCCCGATTATTGCTACTGACAGTGAACTTCTCTTTCTAGTCTGTAAATACTCCAGTCATAAATATTTGCTTACAGAACAGTGGCAGAAAAGTGAACTTTTAAGTACACACATTAATACACCCTGTCAAAGATCCAAAGTGCTGCTGTTGCAATCCTAGATACTCCACTTTAATTGTTCTCACCTCTAAAGCCTTCACTCTCCAAAGCCTACAGAACAGAGACATACACTAGTCAATGACATAGTGAAGTTAAGCAAACAATATGCTAGCAAAAAAAAAAATTCTATTTCTCAGCCTGAAACATTCTCAAATCTTTTGATGTTCAAGTGCTATTTATAAATCAAAAATACCTCTATTATGTTATTTTGCTTTCTTTAAACCAGAAATCTAGACCTTTTCTCTTAAACTTCAGCTGCCAAAAGAATAAAAATTGGTGGGTAAGAATTTAAGTAATCTTTGCATCTTTTTCCCTTTCCAATGGTTTTGAAAAGTCATATTCAGACTCCCCTCCAAATAAAATGGCAGTAAAGCATAGCTTTAGCATCCAACTCACTTTACAAAATTTTAACATCTCCACTCATGTGTGTTATCAGTAGAAGAGATCACATGTGGCAACACACAAAATACAGCACCCAGAAGGCATAGTTAAAGCCCAGGCAAGGGTTCAGTCCAAGGCTAAACCACAGACACTGGTGCTCCTCAGCTGCAGCAGCAGCCGGTGGTATTGGCTGACACTCAGGCTGCCCCCAGAGTCACAATATTCAGCCTAGTCCATTCCTGCAGCACAGGGAAGAAAGTGTCTCACGGGAATTGCTACTCCTGATGCAAATGGTGTTGGGAGCTGGACCTCCCTGAGCTTTCTGACCTGGACAAGTGCTGTTCAGGTTCTGACCACAAGGCAATTTCCCTGCTCCAAGCCTTGCATGGCAAAGCTCAGCCACCCCTGACACTGGGAGAGCTCTTCAACCTACAATTCACCCGGTATATCTGCAGATAAAATTTGCACAAGATTAAGCATTCCAGACTCACCAACAGCTTGCTGGCCACAGAAATCACCAAGGATGTGCATTCATTGCAGAAGCAGACCATACAAAATTATCCAGCCTTGCAGTTGCAACTAAAGCATTAGCAAGCAGCCAAAGGCCATGAGGTGTCCATTATGTTTGAAGTACAGCTTCTAGCAAATGCCACAAGAAACATAAAAATCAAATAATTTTTTCACCACTAAAGTACCAGAGATCACTCAAATAATTTCAAATGAAATGAATGCTGTGGTACTTCCACCCTGACTTAACAACCCAGGAGTGCTGACATGCCCGAGGGAAAAATGGTTCTCCTAAGCCACTGTCAGTCCCAGCTCACAGCAGCTTCTACAAATATCACTGTTTGAGAAGCCAGGCATATGGTACCACTTTTTTCAGAGAACACTGATCAATTTCCTCTTTCATTAAATTACACTTATAGGAAAAAAAATATTCACAACAAAACCAACCGAAGAAACCAACAAAACAAACAAACAAACAAACAAACAAAACAAACAAACAAAAAACACCCATTGAACCCCAAATCCACAACCAATCTTCAGTGTTCCCTGACCAGAGGGAATTAAAGAAACTCTGAGTTTTGGGGCTTTTTAAACTTTCAAGTTGCTGTTGAGGAAGATAATGGAAAACTGCAGAGCTTCGCATTTTATTAGAAGATGGAAGACTTAGGTCATAACTTCACACCTGGAATTAATGCAAGTCTCAATAAAACTCTTGGTTTTCTAGTAGCTATCCTTCCCTAAAGACACAGTTCAGCTTTAAAGAAGGAAGAGAAAATGCAAAAAATATAACTAGAAGTGACTTAAAAGACAACTAAAAAAAAACATTTCAGACATCATGAAAAGCTTCAGCAAGAAAATGAAGATTTTTATTGCAATAGTCCCTTTAAAGCATCTATTTTTAATTAACAAAGTCCCTCAAGTTTTATGTAGTTTATCACACTGTCACAGAACTTGCAGTCTGTGACATGGCACAGACTCCTTCTGTGGCTATGAAAAAAACCTGTACTGTACAGCATGCCCCAAAAAGTAGCAAATATTGACTCTATTGTATGAAGAGAGCCTGCTGACAAGGAGTCATGGTCCCCGCATGCTCAGCGCTCTGCTCTCTCACACTTACATGAAAAGCTTCCCAAAACAATTGTTGAATTGTTGCTGTTTACAGATGACGATGCCTCACAGGAAGACCAGAAACCAGTTGAAACACAAGTAAAAGCAACCTACGGATGTTACTTTTCTGAGTTAGAATCCACACCTAAAACAAGGCATCCCACCATACCAAGAGGGCTAAGTTTTCATAAATACACAAAATTTCCAGTGTGAAGCTCATATGTGGCCCTCAGGAGTAACCGTATGTAAAACTAAAATAAATAATTTTGAGAAACACTTCAAATGCATTACTTCTGCCCAGAAAAATTAACAAGCTTTTGGACTGAGCCATCAACCTCAGCCTTCAAAACTACTCCCACATCTAATAAAACTGGACTGAATGTTCCAGCTAGAAATGATTCACCTGCCTCTCCTCCTCTGGGTGCAGATATCGCTCCTCCCAACATCCCACTTCTTTCTGGATAAAGCTGCTGGCAGCTCACACTCAGCCATTCAGCATTCACTAAAGAAACACACTGTGTTATTCATTCCTCTGTGCCCTGTGCCACTGATGCAATGGAAAGAGAGCCAAAGATTGTGAGCATACTGGCTGGGCTGAAACCCATCTTTCGTTATCACTGCTGTACTTGCAGATGGACGTAATGATTAAAAAGTGACCCACAGAGGGCTCCATGCACCATAGAGAGCAGAAGAAAAGCGGACGTGTTTCTAAAGTAAGTAGTAGGTCAGGGAGTAAGCATGCCCCCAGTGAAAGGTGGGAATTTCTCATGCTTGGGAGGAATAGAGATCTTTCCCCTCTCACATAGCGGAAATGAAACAGCCACCATGGACCTACAGGTGGCCACCATTACAGGAGTTCCTGCATGCTGTCCAAGAGAACTCCAAAGCTCCCCACGCCGAGCTGTGCTGCCCTGGTGGCTGCAGCAGCACTCCAAGCGCTCTTTGCAGGATGATGACAGCCAGCAGGCTCTGCAGAGCCTCACACTGCCAGCATGCCCCAACACCCAGCTACATTCCCACTCCCACAAGACCTCCAAAACACCACAATTCTCATTTTCCCTGCTCCTATCCCTTTGGCTCTCAGGCAGACACAAGGCGTCTCTTATAGCCCTCTGAAACACCAGCAGTTTCATACACAGGCCATAAAGTCTGCCTTCCTTCTGGTTGCAGATACCAAGGGCTTAAGGCTCTTTCGAGATAAGGAAAGAACTTTCTTACAGAGCAGGCAATACGTTATGTTAGGATGCATAGAAGATGCCAAAATATTCTGTGAATCTACTAAGAAATGTTTAACCTGCCTCTACACCCACAGTAGCCACCTTTACAAGACACAGCTTATTTCCTACTATCTCAAAAGTTTCAGATTCCTCCCCCTGCTGTCCCCAGAAGCTGTGCAGAAGTTTTGGATTTAACACCCCAGGGTACTTAAAGTGACAGAAATGACCCACAGACACAAGGGAGTCTGGATGAAATACCAGAACCTGACCCTTACCAAGCCTGCAGGTGAACTTCTAGAAGGTGCACTCCAAGACATGTAGACACTTAGGAATTTGCTGCTGTGGGGCACCTCACATTAACTGGGGTTAAATCTTGAGGGTAAAGGACTTAAACTTCAAAGCTAAAGCAGAATATGTTGCATCATTCAACAGCAGTGTGATGTGCCAGGTCAAACTGAACTATGGAATAGTAACCCCTCCAAAAGCCCTGCTACAGAAACCATGTCAAGAGCTAAATTACCAGAGCAAATCTTTTTCTAGATGCTTTAAATATTTAATAAAACAAAAAATAATGTGGAAAAAAAAGGTGCAAAATATAAATTTAGGCAATGCAAAGTAGCTTCATTATTTACTCATACAGTGATGACTGTTTCAAACCGCAGGACCCCATTACTAACCAGAATTACTAGAATTACTTTATTAACCGTAAAGCTCTGCATTACTAAGTTCTTGTCTGTGTAGAAACACAATAGTAAGAAACATTCATTCAAACTGGAAGCTTCTGGGACATTCATAACACTGACTTCCTTACTGCTTCTGTGTGTAGGCAGGGTTCCAGATTAGCAGCAAGTTGTGCAGCAGTTTGAAAACTGAAGAGTAATATTAAAAATACTTGACAAAAATCTCAGTCAAGAATTAAATTTGGAAAAATTATCCCCTCACTAACCTTTAAAGCTGTCAAGTGTAAGATGCATATATTTTCTGGATTTATATAACCAGTTGTCAGGACACTACTTTGTTATCAGTGTCAGAAATTTCCACCTTCCCCAGTTTTAGAAAGCAAATCCCATACTGGGGTGTCACTGTGTGGATTTTCAGATAATACCTACCCTATCATCCTCTCCATATGCAAGCATTTGATGTGCTGTATCAAGAAAAAAAGAAATTGATTCAGCATTCTTCTCTCTTCTGAAGTTACATTTGCTACACTGAAGTTCCCCAAATCCTGCCTAAATATTCCATTTGTCCTTTCCCTGTTCCATGTACAGTTTTTTAGGTAAAGGCCATTAAGTTCATCTCTACTCTCCAGAACAACTGTAATAGACCAACAAGCCATGATTTTATGTGGATGAGTCACAGAACTCACTTTGCTAAACACATGGTGCTTTGTACATTTCATGAAATAAAATTCCATGCCAAGAGGCAAAAATGCATAGATTAATACTCTAGCTACCTCATCAACAGCAAAATAATTCAGAAACTGCAATTAAAAGAACAGCGTCTCACAAGTAATTTTGAGATCTCATAGTTGCATTCAATTGACCATTTTTAAGCCCAGTTCAACTCATGTATTCTCTGTAAGGCACCCCGTTACAGACTCCTAAGTGAACCTTTACCATTCCACCCCAGAGATAAACGGTGCCAATCCTCTAAAACACGAGCCTCAGGAATTCTTCCTGGTCAGCATGAAAAACTCACTCAGCTCAACAGTGAGTTCTCTAAAAATAAACTTTTGCATTTTATAACAATAACAAGCAAACAAACAAAACAACAACAACAAAAATCAAGCAAACCCAAAACCCACCCCACCAAAAACTCACCTTAAAAAGGCAAAACAACCAAACCATGAAATAAGTCAGTTGTATATAAAATGCCACACTTAAATCAGGCTGGACACAACCTACTTCTATTTTGTTATCCAATATCTATGGTTATTTTCTTTAGTTAAATTGCAGAAAAATGAATTTTAAAAATGCAACTTCTGCAGCAAGTGAAATGATAAAGGGCATTTGTCCATGATTCATCTGATTGAAGAATAATGCTGAGTTCATTACAAGCCTATTTGAAGGTGACTCAAAGAATATTTTTTTAGAAGTGCTGTTCTTTAATTTGACTTCATAATTAGTTTCAAAAAAATCTGATAAGAAATATTATTTTAATAAGGAAAGTATTCAAGTAAATATAAAGTCCTAAATTTACAGAGCACTTATCAGCTTCCTGTATACATGCTTTTCTGTATTAGAGACATGGAATGGGTTAAAAGCATACCAGCACACACCTAAGCTGGCTTCTTTCACGATGACCATGTTTATAGAATGGCATACATATTCCACTTTTCCTTAAAAAAAAAAAAATCTTAGAAGAACGTACTGAAAAAACAGATTTTTTTAAACAAATGTCCTACCTAACATTTTACTGGGAATGTTCTAGCTTTCTCTCACCACAATAAGTCTGGTACAATAATTTCCTTATCCTGCTTGCACCCTATTTCATGCCACACCACTCTTGGCCCATTCCATCCCTGAAAATACCCTCTTTTTATTCTAATTTTTTTGGGGCTTCTCCATGAATCTCACCATCTTCCTCCCCAAAAAGAAAGTGTCACTTAAAAACCTGATTCTGTAGTGTAAAACACTCATCTAAAACACCCAAAGCCTTGCAGCAAAAGAGAACTATCTCTAATTGAGTCATCTTTCTGGGTCTGCCTAGTATGTGATTCGGATTTGTCCTTCCTTTCCCTTCATGCAACAGGAAGACTGTGATGAAAGTAAGATGCTTTCAGCAATAAAGCCTAGCACTACAAAACAGGCTGAAGAAACAAAGACTTTTAATATAACTTTCTGGCTGAAGCCAGAGGTCTGGGAAAAGCTGAGACGTGGTGCTTCTAACAGTAAGGTAGCGGAGCTCCCTCTATTGAATTAGCTGCCAATATCTCTTCAAAGTTTAAAAGATGCCGACTATGGTCAGAATCTATGTTCTGTTAAAAACCCAAAACCTTCCAGCCTGGGCAGCTGGGACCCATCACGTACACCGTATGCAAGAGACAGCTAAGGGAAAGGGACAGCCACCACACAGAGCCCATGGCACATGCCAAAATGTCACTGTCTGCCAGGGCTCCAGCCCTGGGGACTCCTGCTGTCCTTGCCTGCTATTTGAGAGTTTTCCCTCAGGTCCAAAATTGCTGTGACCACCACCCACGATGAACGATGCCAGGAGGTACTACAGATGGTGCTACCACAGCACAAAACACGACACACGGATGCAGTTCAGGCTTCTGAAGTTTTCCTTCACAGCAGGGCTTAACTATACAGAGTACAACCTAAACAAAATATATGGATACACAGACTGCTGACAAACTCATTAAATCACCGACTGCACTTTTTACTTCTTATCAAGCGAACAGCTTAGTATTTCTATTGCTGTTGAAAGCATTTCAAATGTTTTCTAACCAAACGTTACAGAACTGTTCTTACCCCTGGTAACCTCTAAAAATCATACCCTGAAGCTGCAGGTGCTCTGCCTTGCTCTCTACACTATTTTATCACTTTCTCCAATTTTTTGCCTCCCAAAAGACATGTATTTCTCATCAACAATAAAAATACTAGTTCGGCAGAAGCAGCAGTGTTTTAATAAGTAAATATTTATTTGTCTTTCTGAAGACCTATATGCATGATAACAAATGCAATTTGATCTTAAGCTAGGCAGAAATTCCTCAAAAGAGCCAACAGTTTGGAGCAGTAGATTAACATCTGATGTAGGAATGATTGTGATTCAAGCCATCCTCAGTAAAACACACTGGGGAAGAAGAAAAAGGAAACAAAACCAGAGAAGAAAAAAAGGGAAGAAACGTAATCTGATCACTAACAGTAGTGGACTGTCAGAATACAAGGTGTATTGCAATCTCCTCTCTAAATGATGAGATTCCTTTTCTAGTGTATAAAAGGCAGAAATGTACAGCCTCCTTTAATATTCATCCTTTTCCCATTAAAGAAAATATACTGAGATAAAGAACATGTAGGTCAAAGCCTTGTCTTCTGGGAAGCTAACATTCAACCATTTCATATCAAGGGGCATTGTTAATATACGGGTTTTCCTGGAAAAATCACGTTCTGCTTGAGTAATTTCTAATTATCACCCTACAGCACTTACAGTTCTTTAAGACTCATTTGAGCATCAGTGCATGGAAGCGTAACTATTTCTCTTGAAGACAGAGGAACTTGAGAGAAATCAGAATACTGCAACAGGTCCTCAAATCTCTTACAAATGTGGCCTTGAAGTTTACATACATTTTTTAATAAAAAAATTACTGTATTACCAGAGGAAAAAGCTACACACCAGCCAACCCAGAGGAACCTTGAGTTGCACTGAAGAGAGAGCCTGAATATATGGTAAAAATCAATATGTAAATTCTATCCTCCTATCAGAGCTGGCAGAACTAACCAAGACTCTACTAAGAAACCATACTATTAGTGATGCGGAAAAACAGTTTCAACAATCAGCATGGTAGTATTGAAAAGAGTCACAAACCTCCCATGTGTGAAACAGCAGAGGAACAAGCTCTGGAGACCAGACCTCAAGCCAGCTTATCTGTGATCATCATGTTATGGTCTTATAGTACAGGTCACAAGAAAGGGAGACTGAATATTGATAATCTAGTGTTAGGAGATCCAATTACAAATTACAGCTCCTACAAAATAAACACATTCAGTCTCTCCAGTGTTAATAGGCTCAAAGTACACACAGAGGTGGGGCTCCTCTGTAGTCGGTTTCCTATTCAGCAACCTGCTCTTGCTTCACTCAAGCAGTCCAAAACCAGTTTGACCAAAAAACACTCTCCAGAAAGTTCTCTGGAAGGAACATAAAAAAGCTCATGATGGTGAGATATGGTATGAGCAGCCAATATATAAAAGCTATTGCTGCTACAGAAATGCTTGTTTTCATATGGCTCAGAAGGATCTCCTATGGAATCAGGTATGACATCATGGAAATCTGCAGTGAGCACTCTTACAGATTAAGACTACAAACCACACTACATAAGTAAGATACTTGCAAGAAAATAGAGGAGACAGTTTTATCCCGATCACACAGATGTAATTTGCATTATGCAAAACACTTAATGCTATTTTATTTTCCCCTTTGTGTATCATCTTGCATAAATATTCTGTTCCCCAAAAATTTCTGCTGAAAGTAAGTCAACAAATGACTTCTACTACAAAGAAAGATAGTATATAATCCCATCATAAATAATTTTAACAACCCAGGTTACTTTCAGGATGCAGAATAGATGGTACTGTAAGAAAGGGGATTACTCTTACACAGGTAGAAAAGTGAAAATAAAATATCTTGAAATTAAATATGACTTGGGACAGATAGATTTATTTCATGAACATAACAACACATATTTTCTTCAATAAAAATCACTTGGCTGAAATTTCAAGGATTTACAGACCTGGATGATTTCTGTTGTTGACCTCTGCTTTCTGAGTGCTACAAACCCAACAGTAGGGGGGAGAGAACCAGAAAAATAGTTTCTGTTGGAAGACTTTTATAGCAAAAAAGAAATAAAACCCCTAAATATATCAAATGCTTCCCAAAGCAAGAAATTTAACAATTTATAATTCACTTAGGAATGAGTCTGGTTTGATACCTGTATGTTGGACCACTGAACCATATACACGTGGTGCAGATGTTTTCTGACTTCAGTTTCAGAAAACCCATATGAACTCCAGATCTTAATATAGAAATCCGATTTCCCTAGCTCAAACTCACACCAGATATATCAGGGAAAAAACGCAGTCAGGGGCGAGAACACAATGAGTGTCACATGACTAAGATTACACGTTTCAGTCTCACTAGGCTTAGGCAATATGTCAATACGTAACAAGTAGAGTACTAAAACGAGAGGCTAAGAGCTTCATTGTTACAATCCACCAGAAAGCAGGGGGAGGGGGAAGCTTTACAAAGGTCATGATTAGCTCCTGATTAAGAGTTGATTTTACTCTCACATACAGCCCCTTCCTCTAGAGAAGTATGAGATTATAATCGGTATGCTCACTAACTCTGACCTAGAGTTAGTGTCTTAGTACCAAAAGTGTATTTGGACTCACACTCTCTCTTTAAGATGGGTATCTTCCTAGGCAGGTTGTTCTGTGAAGAAACAAACCCAAGTTTTCTCATAAGGATCTCCAGTCCATCTTGAATATTGCCAGACATATTTACACCTGAGGCACATAAACTTTTAATAGGCTTTTAATAGCTCATCTACAGCTTTCCATATCCAAAGCTCAAATGGAACCCCCAAAAGTCAAGCACCATGACAGAGTAATACATCCAGAATTTGTTTTGATGATAGCAAACTAGCTATCATCTAAAATAGCTGAGATAGCAAGGGGGAAGAAAGACTAAAGCAATGTCAAGACTTTTTAATAGGTATTTTAATATCTAAGTATCTTTTATATTCCTTAGAATAAACAGAGAACTAGAGGCTTAAAGCTACTACTGGGCTTTCCAGGCATTTTCAGTACTTCAGGGAAAGTTTCTAAACTGAGGTGGGGCTGGTTTCTCCCCACATGTATTTCCTTGCATTTAGCCTGAGCTTCTCCTTGAGGGGGCAAGGAAAGAATGAAGAGCAGAAAGAACAAGTTAAATGGTTTTGCTGACAATCTATTAACATCATAGGTACTGAAGTCCCATCTTTTTATACAGCTTCATCAACACAACCTTTGAGACAAAATATTTTATGGTTTCACATTTTCTTCAAATGGAAAACGTAGACAGTCACACAATCAGCAAGATCATTTTGTATTTACTGAGCTAAATCTCTCCACAGGGGCCAAGTCTTGCTTCTTAGAAGCTGAGGTGCTTATCCCTCTGATAATCCACATGCCTTTAAGATTTCCTAAAATGAACAATCTTTCCTGAAGACTTTCTCTGCATCACAGCAACCAGTATTCTTTGTAAGCTCTGCCACTGGGACTAATATTTATTATGCCCGACAGTGATTATACACTGTATTTGCCAAAGCAAAAGCCTAGCAGCACAGCCTGACAACACTGCCTACGGTTCCAACACTGCTGCTGAGTCTGTCTGGAGCTTTATTACTATTCTGTTTGAAATTACAGATTCAGCAGCCTTATTTTACTGTTGTATCTAGTTTTCTACTTGGAGCTTGTAATACACAGGCATAAACGGAAACGGATCTAGTGAAAAAGGTCTGCTCTTCTCTTCCACTTCGACAAGACCATGCTGGCCGTAAATGGTTAACTGGAGAGCACGTAACAACCAGGGAGAGGCCAGGAATGAAAAACCACCACCAACTCCAACACTTCTGCAAACCCTCCGTTGTTGCAAAGGCACATAGAGGCAAAGCCTTAAATTCTTAAAGCAATACAAAATTTTACCACAGGCTGACGCTCTTTCTACAAGAATAATGAGACGGTCCCCACGCTGAATGCAGAGCTCCTCACTTCACAGCTTTTCCCTCAGACTTCACTTTCACGCTCAATATTTACAAAACAAAGCCTACAAACACCTCATAGCCAAAATATTCCCAGAACAATTAGGGTATTTAGCACTCTCTGCGCCTTCCTACTTCCCTAGCGCCTCAAGAGTGCTTTTACGGAGCGGGGAGGGGAAGCGAAGTTACCCGCGCGACCCCGATCAGCCGGAGCAGCCTCAGGCACGCAGCGCTGTCCCCAGGCGCGGGACCCGCGCTGCCCCAGCGGAGGGGGCACCGACAGCGGGGCTGCCCCGCCGCGCCCGGCACCGCGCCCACAGCGCTCTCCGGGCTCCCACAGGCTGCCGGCACGGCCACGGGCGGCACTGAAGGCAGGGAGGGGAAAAGCGGCTGAAGCGACGAAGTTGCAGGCGGCTCGCTGCGCAGACGTGTCGCTCAGCCTGGAAGTGAAACCGGCACCGCGCCGGGGCTCGGCTCTCGCTCCCGCGG